>JBBBDQ010000299.1:3180000-3202500 GCA_037127315.1 Ascarosepion bandense | reverse complement strand
TGAATTCGAAAATAGATTTTTATTTATTAATTTGTTTTACAGGTTGAAGGTAGCAGGGGTAGGGTGTTAGTTTGTTCTTACAAAATATTTAATATAATTAAAAATTTTGGGAAATTAAACAGCTGAAAATCTAATTAGTAGGCTATCTTAATTAAATCAAACCATTTAAATTAAATTTATTTCCATATTTTTAATATTTATATATTTTCATGATTTTTCATCTGTTTATATTGCAATATCTTTTAATTTTACAGAAATAATTTTAGCAGGTTGAAAATGACCCAATAGCAAATACTAGATTATTTTTGTGCATGTGTGCATATGTATATTAGGCCACATCAATAAATCCATGCCCTAGAATATTGCAGTATTTACATTATTCAGACTATTGTCCTCATTTTTGTTGCCATTTGTACAACGTTTAATAATAGATCATTCTATTTGTCTATATTTCTGAGATGAGGTAGTATTTACAGTATTTACATTATTTGGACTATTGTTCTCATTTTTGTTGCCATTTGTACGATGTTTAATAATAGATAATTCAATTTGTCTATATTTCTGAGATGAGGTAGTATTTACAGTATTTACATTATTTGGACTATTGTTTTCATCTTCGTTGCCATTTGTACGACGTTTAATAATAGATCATTCTATTTGTCTATATTTCTGAGATGAGGTAGTATTTACAATA
This sequence comes from Ascarosepion bandense, assembly GCA_037127315.1. Lineage (NCBI taxonomy): Eukaryota > Metazoa > Mollusca > Cephalopoda > Sepiida > Sepiidae > Ascarosepion > Ascarosepion bandense. Next base: position 3,201,806 of record JBBBDQ010000299.1, on the reverse strand, counting down.
TTTACATTATTTGGACTATTCTCCTCATCTTTGTTGCCATTTGTACGACGTTTAATAATAGATCATTCTATTTGTCTATATTTCTGAGATGAGGTAGTATTTACAATATTTACATTATTTGGACTATTCTCCTCATCTTTGTTGCCATTTGTACGACGTTTAATAATAGATCATTCTATTTGTCTATATTTCTGAGATGAGGTAGTATTTACAATATTTACATTATTTGGACTATTCTCCTCATCTTTGTTGCCATTTGTACGACGTTTAATAATAGATCATTCTATTTGTCTATATTTCTGAGATGAGGTAGTATTTACAGTATTTACATTATTTGGACTATTGTTCTCATTTTTGTTGCCATTTGTACGATGTTTAATAATAGATAATTCAATTTGTCTATATTTCTGAGATGAGGTAGTATTTACAGTATTTACATTATTTGGACTATTGTTTTCATCTTCGTTGCCATTTGTACGACGTTTAATAATAGATCATTCTATTTGTCTATATTTCTGAGATGAGGTAGTATTTACAATATTTACATTATTTGGACTATTCTCCTCATCTTTGTTGCCATTTGTACGACGTTTAATAATAGATCATTCTATTTGTCTATATTTCTGAGATGAGGTAGTATTTACAATATTTACATTATTTGGACTATTCTCCTCATCTTTGTTGCCATTTGTACGACGTTTAATAATAGATCATTCTATTTGTCTATATTTCTGAGATGAGGTAGTATTTACAGTATTTACATTATTCGGACTATTGTTCTCATTTTTGTTGCCATTTGTACGACGTTTCAGCCGTTGTGCACTCTGGCCCTCTTCAGGTGTTAGGAATTTCAAACTGAACCCCTTTGTCCTTAAGGACACATGGTCCAGTAGATATAGACGTTGGTTAGTTCCTGACTTGACTCTTAGAATTGTGAGTTCAATACCAGGCTACAACAGTAGTGAACAAATAACTTGCAGGGTTAGAGGGAGATAACTCATGACTTCCAATCGAGGCTTTACGCAAGAAATGGAGTTCAGTGATTGTAATAAAGGGTTCGGTTCAAAATTCCTAGCACCTGATAAAAGCAGAAGCATACAACGGCCAAAACGTCGTACAAATGGTAACAAAGATGAGGACAATAATCAAAATAATGTAAATACTGTAAATACTACCTCATCTCAGAAATATAGACAAATAGAATGATCTATTATTAAACGTCGTACGAATGGCAACAAAGATGAGGACAATAGTCTGAATAATGTAAATACTGTAAATACTACCTCATCTCAGAAATATAGACAAATAGAATGATCTATTATTAAACGTCGTACAAATGGCAACAAAGATGAGGACAATAGTCTGAATAATGTAAATACTGTAAATACTACCTCATCTCAGAAATATAGACAAATACTAGAATATTACTTTTATCTGAAATTTGATATGAAATCTTCACTTCATAATCTGCTATTTTCTATTTTGTCCTGGCTATCCTCCTAACAGTTGAATATCTTCATTCACAATAAACTTTTTTGTTATTGTTGTGTTGTGGCTTATACCATGTGATATCCGTTTGCCCGCATGTATAAAAGACAATGTGCATTTAGCACTGGGGTTGTCATTATCACAGACATCAGGAAGGAACACCTACTACTGCAAGAGACTGTAAATATTGTATATACCTCTTTGTTGTACCACTCTGGTAATAAAGTAGTTTATCTACATTTCTCTGTGTATCTCTTCATTCCACGATACAACACCTATAAAAACATTTGACATAAGATATTTTGGTAGTCACATTCTAGCACTGAGAAATATTTTATACTAAAGTTCATTCAATAATAGTCTCAAGAGCCACTCAGGGTAAAAGTTACTATAAAATAGCAATGGGAAATGGGTTTTGATAGTCATATTTTAACACTCTCTGGCCCCTTGGATTGAATAGTGATGATCATGGCTCCATATATTTAACCCTTTTCGTCCCCAGGGTGGTAATCCTAGTCACGGCACCACCTTTAACACTCTCTTGCCCCTCGAGTCAAAAACTGGTTATCGCGGCACCATATATTTAACCCTTTCCATTCTCGGGTGGTTATCCCGGTCAGGGGACCGTATATCTAGCACTATTCCGGTCAACGGGCATCAGACCTAACTCTTCCACCATGGCTCCTCAACCTCAGGCGTCTTCCTCTTCGAGTTGAGGTGTCTATTCCGTCTTAACCAAACACAATGTATATGATGTGTGGAAATGATAACAGTCGTATCGAAAAATTTCTTCATCTTTATAATTCAGCAGATGATTAGAGAATAGCCGATTTTCTAAGCACTGCTTAGATGTGGCACAATGTAGAAAGTATTGGGTACCCAGTGAGGATCAAATTTGCTACTTAGTTGTAACAGGTTCTAGCAAGAAAAGGCTTGCAAACCATTATACCACATCAAGGTGCCCAGATGATTTAGAGAATAGGAAATTAATACAGTTTTCGCTGATAAAGTTTCTATCAATTTTTTCATATTTTCTTTTAGTTTCACTTTTGATGCAACTCCATGCCATTCGGGGCCCCTACCATGAACTTTTATCATCGGGTGGTGTATTTAAACTCCTGAAGATTGTAGCTGTCGAGGAAGCAAGTATATGGTAGGGAATTCCACAGGCGGGGTTATATTATATTAAGTTGTTTCTTTCTCCCACTGGTTTTCTTACAAATTTTCTTTGTATTAAAATTTTTTTTTAATCATTTCACACCAAGCAAGGCATTCCACTGCCACTATTGCGCAGGGGGTTACATAGAAGAAGGTGGTGAGAAAGAGTGGTTAGATATAGGGTATGTCAGAAGGAGGGTGATAGACAGGTAAGGATGTAGATGGGAAGAGTGTTTGAGTGAATGGATGCATGTTAGTATGTTAGGAGGTGTCTATTGACCTTACATTTAAACTCCTGGAGATTGTAGCTGTCGAGGAAGCAAGTATATGGTAGGGAATTCCACAGGCGGGGTTATATTATATTGTTTCTTTCTCCCACTGGTTTTCTTACAAATTTTCTTTGTATAAATTTTTTTTTAATCATTTCACCCCAAGCAAGGCATTCCACTGCCCCTATTGCACAGGGGGTTACATAGGGGAAGGAGGTGAGAAAGCGCGGTTAGATATAGGAAATGTCTGAAGGAGGGTGATAGACGAGTAAGAATGTAGATGGGAAGAGTGTTTGAGAGAATGGATACGTGTTAGTGTGTTAGGAGGTGTCTATTGACCTTACATTTAAACTCCTGGAGATTGTAGCTGTCAGGAAAACAAGTATATGGAAGGGAATTCCACAGGCGGGATTATATTATATTAATTTATATTGTAACCGTGGGAAGACGGTTAAGGTTTATTTGGTTTGGCCTTGTTTCATACTTAACCAAACTCCCTACAGCTTAGAAGTTTTATTCAGAATTATCATCAGAAGGTTGTCATCAGAAGGTTGGTTGGTAGCAGGTTGGAATGTGTAGAATAGTGTGAGAAAAAAAATTTTTTTTTTTCATTTTAAAATAGAAATTTATTAAAAGGAAAAAATAACATAATTTTTAGGAGTTAATGTGCAATTAGAAACATTATTAAGAAGTTAAGGGTAGAGTTCGTGTTCAATAAAAAAGTTATGGGTATCAAAACTTATTGAAAGAGTAAATGCATACGTATGTATGTATGTATGTATGTATGTATGTATGTATTCAGTAGGAATGTCTAGATGGAGAAGAAGTGAAAGGTATCAGCACACAAGAAAGAAGAAGAAAGAGAATTGTTAGAACGCCCGCACCTATTCGGCTATAATGGACTATTCCATTACTATGTAAAGTAATGGTGGCATCTATGTGAGAGAGTGTGCCGAGCAGCCGATCGACAAGTCAGTTGTAGACTTCCGGTGACGACCCGGAAGTACGCATTGCTCATACTACGTCTTACGACGGTTGAGACGATTAACCTCTATTCTTGTATTGGATACTAATAACCTTTGTAAATACTATTTTTATGGAATACAACTATTAACCTATTCCTGTTGTTGAGTTATTTATTCTTACTCACGACATAACAATTATCTACCGATATTTTCACAATCTTTTTTTCATTTCTCTTGTCTAACTTTCGTGGCATTCTAGTTTTCTTTGCACTTAAAACACTTCCAGTAAAAAAAAAAAAACATTTTCTGGGTGGTTTGAACCCTTTTTCTGGAAATTTCCAGTTGACTAGTTATCTATTATTGAGTGATTTTCGCCTTCAAAATCAAAACCTTTATCTTTGTTTCTGCAGAAATTTTGGTTATGATTTTTGGTTATAAAAGCAAGAAGAAGCAATTGCTACTTAGAAATTTGCATATTATCATGAATTTATCATCTCAGATCTTTCATTGGCTTAATAATTTGCAAAGCTCTTTCAGCTTCAGCCTGCTTAAAGCAGTCTATATTCTATTATACAATACCTTCTATCTCACCCTTTTTTACACCCAATGGTGTGTAGGGCAGAAACTTTTTGTTACTGTTTCCATAACAATCTGTTTTTCTTTTAGGGGACAGGATTGTTAGCCCTGTGCCCAACCCCCAAACCTGGAGAACCTGTGAACCATCCTTGGTCCTTATGTTTATAGCACCTGGTATTCCGAAACGGTCACCCATTTAAGTACTGATCAGGCTCAATGTTGCTTAACTTTGGTGATCGGACAAGAACCAGTGTATTCAACATGATATAGCTATAGACAAAACTTTACTTTACAAAAATATGCCACAAAGAATTGATGAAGATGCTCGGCAGCCTTGACATATTTGGGAAAGACATAAGAGTAATCAAGTAATCAAGAATCTTTACTGGCAGCAAACCGTTTGTATACGGACAGGTAACGAATTCAGCAGATATACAAAGATAGAAAGGGGAGTAAGACAAGGATGTGTCTTTTCACCGGATCTGTTCAACTTGTACAGCGAGAATATTTTGAGGACCCTAGAAGTTATGCCTGGATTTTTCATCAGAGGCTACAATTTAAACAACCTAAGGTACGCAGATGATACAGTGCTGAGAGCAGACACAGAAAGGAAACTAAAAGACCTCCTACAGAAGGTAGCAGAAGAAAGTAACAAAAAAAGACTACAAATAAACTGCAAGAAAACCAAATTCATGGTCATCAGTAAAAAGGGCAGCCCAAAATGCCAAATACAGGTGAGAGATACTAGAATCAAGCAGGTACAAAAATTGAAATACCTGGGAAGTGTTATAACAGAAGAGGGAAAGTGCGACACAGAGATCCTAAGGCAAATTGGCATGGCAAAGAAAGCATTCCAGAAGTTGAGTAAAGAACTAAGAAACAGGAAACAGGAAAAGAAGAGAGTACTGGATTGCTATGTGTTGTCAGTTCTTCAATATGGCATTGAATGATGGACAATATCATCGAAGACGAAGGAAAAACTTGAAGCAGCTGAAATGTGGTTCTACAGAAGGATGATGCGGATATCATGGATGGAGCATGTGAGCAATATACGTTCATAGTGTTTTAACCCCAGTTTGGGGGTTACCTATTTGCTCACAGCTTGTACTCTAACAAGGCTACCACTCCGGGTCAGGATGAATCTGGAACAACAGCAATTAAGAGGTAATTTCATGCACCTCACAAACTCACAATTAGTGGCATTGCGGGCGAATGCAGTTTACCGACATACCCAGGACCCTGATGATAATTGGATACTTTATGATAACGGTAAACGATCATATATATATATATGTATATATATATATATATATATATATATATATAATTTATTTGTTTGAACATTATATTTAATCGATACTCGTATTTGAGTAGATATTTTGTTTTTAATCAAACAGTATATTTATATATTTATTTCTACAGGCTATATGTTTTATATATATATATATATATATATAGTTATTAAAAATCACCTGAAGACACCACTCATGACAGAAACCTAGGTCGCGTAATAACTCGTTTACAAATGGAAAATATTCAAAAGTTCTACAATATAATTGTATTGAACACTTTTTAATACAAATGTGTACTGATTTAATCCTATTACAATCAAAAGCTAAGTATTAGACATTGGCATACTGAAGGAAGCATTCCAGAAGTTAAGTATTAAGAAACAGGACAATTTTGCTAGAAACAAAGAAGAGAGTACTGGATTGCTATGTGATGTCCGTTCTTCAATATGGCAGTGAATGTTGGACAATATCATCAAAGATGAAGGAAAAACTTGAAGCAACTGAAATATGGTTCTACAGAAGAATTCTGCGAATATCATGGATCGAGCATGTGAGCAATGATGAGGTCTTGGAAATGATGGAAACGAAAAGGAAATTAATACTGAGCATCACGAAGAGACAGCTGAAGTTTCTAGGACATGCAATGAGGAAGGAGGGCTTGGAGAACCTGATACTAACAGGCCAGATAGAAGGAAAAACAGACAACAGATAACATATTTGAAAAACCTAATCAGGTGGATGATGGAATGAGGGTTGCATGGTGCAACAGGAGAAGGTGTGCTAAGAGCCACCAGGAATAGGGAGACATGGAAAGGCATGTTCGCCTACGTCCTGAAAGGACAGGGCACATAGAAGAAGAAGAATGTGATTAAATGATATTCATGCACAATGATATGTGTAAATACAATCAGGAAAATTTGTGAAATGCAATAAAGCCCTCATACACACACATGCATACACAAACACAATTATATATGTGTGTGTGTGTGTGTATGTGCGTGGAAAATCTCTAAGCTTTTAAAAAACATTCCTAAAATTAATTTTCAGTGATGTATTTATGATGTATAACCACATACAATTTTTTTTTCATGTAGACATTGTTGTGGTGCCCTCCAATGAGGAATGAACTCTTCCTCTTATTATATAATTACCTGCAGGACGAAGTTAAAGGTAGTCAAAAGGCAGTTGATGACAGCTAGTATGCCAGAAAAGCCAACTATGAGTTTAGGCAAAAAGCAGCGTAACAGTACCATTCGGACTTACTTATTTCTATTTACTTATTAGTAACACTTTCTTTGTATATTTTTTTTTAAAATCATTTCACCCCGAGCAAGGCGGAGATGCCACTGATGTGCGGGGGGGCTACATAACTGAAAGAAGATTAATTAGAAGAGAGAGAAGAGGAGTACAAACCAATTAGAAAGGAGCAATAGAAAGATGAGAATGCAGGTGTGGTGACAGTTTCAAGGGTGGGGAGAAAGGGAAGGATACACGGGGTGGGGGAAGGGCTAGGGTTGAGTGGTTAGTAGATGAGTGTTGACATTGCATTTAAATTTCTAGAGGTTGTAGCCGTCCCAAAAGCAAGAATAAGGGAGCGAGTTCTACAAGCAGAAAGTGCAAGAGAAGAAGTGATATTGTTCTTGTTATACTAATAAACTGTGTTCCATGTTTTATTTCCGGCCAAACCGGTCACTACAACTTTGAGGTGAACTTTTGCCACAACAACACTACCTTACCACATGCAGTCATTATATTGCTTTAAATTGCTGGCATTAAATTTTATCAACTCTTATTAATGTTGATAATGTTCGCCATAATTTATGGATATAGAGTATCCTCACAGCACGTAATCTGTTCAATGAAACACCATCAAAGATTAACGCTCCCGAATCAGACACTGTCTTGAATCAGATTTGATTTCATTATTTATTCTTGTGTAAAATACAAAAAATGTGGAACAAGGCCTAAAACAGGAATGGGGAAGGCTGGTCATCATCTGTCCTAGTTTAACTTTATTCACTTTCGTCGACCCTGACACATTTATAATAAATCTGACACCATAATACCACATTTTTACTTACCATTCTTACCACATCCACCATAATACCTCTGCTGCTCGATGAAGTCCTACTTAACTCCCATATGTACAATTTTCAGATTTGATTTCAAATAATCAGAAAAATATGGCCACCTTTTATACACGTCGCATTGAATATTTTGAGCTTCCTGATTGGTTTAGCCTTTTATTGGTGGACTATAAAATGGGTTGACCCATGAGGGTCTGCACAGTATATACATAAGTACCCCAAAAAGTCCAACAATTTATGATCAGGTTTGTTTGGATTCTCATTTTTTCAAGTTCTCCTACAGCTAATCCAAACAGTGAAAAATCACTGCTGGGTAATATAGTTCTAAGTTTAACAAAGTAAAATATGGATTTTAATTAAAATATAGCAGAAAGTTACTCAGTTTTAAATTTAAATTCTTCTGAAAAAAATTCCTTATTAAAATTTGATATAATAAAAACATTAATCAATTTAATAAGAGTATTGAATTGCTATGTGATGTCGGTTCTTCAATATGACAGTGAATGTTGGACAATATCTTTGAAGATAAAGGAAAAACTTGAAGCAACTGAAATGTGGTTGTACAGAAGCATACTGGATATAAAGTGGGGGATCAGTTCCATATTACAATCAATATATAAACTGACCCCTCACTTTGTGGTCACAGTAGTTTCCATACATTTATATTCCTGAGATCTAAAAGCACAAGTATGCATTCCAGGAACTGAGAAGAGTATTAAGAAACAGGACAATTTTGCTAGAAACAAAGAAGAGAGTACTGGATTGCTATGTGATATCGGTTCTTCAATATGGCAGTGAATGTTGGACAATGTTAGCAAAGATGAAGGAAAAACTTGAAGCAACTGAAATGTGGTTGTACAGAAGCATACTGGATATAAAGTAGGGGATCAGTTCCATATTACAATCAATATATAAACTGACCCCTCACTTTGTGGTCACAGTAGTTTCCATACATTTATATTCCTGAGATCCAAAAGCACAAGTATGCATTCCAGGAACTGAGAAGAGTATTAAGAGAGTAAAATTTTGCTAGAAACAAAGAAGAGAGTACTGGATTGCTATGTGATATCGGTTCTTCAATATGGCAGTGAATGTTGGACAATGTTAGCAAAGATGAAGGAAAAACTTGAAGCAACTGAAATGTGGTTGTACAGAAGCATACTGGATATAAAGTGGGGGATCAGTTCCATATTACAATCAATATATAAACTGACCCCTCACTTTGTGGTCACAGTAGTTTCCATACATTTATATTCCTGAGATCCAAAAGCACAAGTATGCATTCCAGGAACTGAGAAGAGTATTAAGAGAGTAAAATTTTGCTAGAAACAAAGAAGAGAGTACTGGATTGCTATGTGATGTCGGTTCTTCAATATGGCAGTGAATGTTGGACAATGTTAGCAAAGATGAAGGAAAAACTTGAAGCAACTGAAATGTGGTTTTACAGAAGGATGCTGCGGATATCATAGACCGAGCATGCGAGCAATGACGAGGTTTTGGAAAGGATGGAAATGAAAAGGAAATTAATACTGGACATCAGGAAGAGACAACTGAAGTTCCTGAGTTCCTGGGATGAGGAAGGAGGGCTTAGAGAACCTGATACTAACAAGCCAGATAGAGGCAACAAAAGAACTGGGAAAAGCAACGGATAACATATTCAAATATGGACCTGATCAGGTGGATGATAGAACGAGGGTTGCATGGTCTAACAGATGGCATGCTAAGAGTCACCAGGGATAGGGAAATGTGGAAAGCCATGATTGCCTACTTCCTAAAAGGACAGGGAACATAGAAGAAGAAGAAGAAGAAAAAGAAGAAAACTTTTTGCATCACTGTGTAAAATTCATTTCTTCTTCTTCTTCTTCTTCTTCTTCTTCTTCTTCTTCTTCTTCTTCTTCTTCTTCTTCTTCTTCTTCTTCTTCTTCTTCTTCTTCTTCTTCTTCTTCTTCTTCTTCTTCTTCTTCTTCTTCTTCTTCTTCTTCTTCTTCTTCTTCTTCTTCTTCTTCTTCTTCTTCTTCTTCTTCTTCTTCTTCTTCTTCTTCTTCTTCTTCTTCTTCTTCTTCTTCTTCTTCTTCTTCTTCTTCTTCTTCTTCTTCTTCTTCTTCTTCTTCTTCTTCTTCTTCTTCTTCTTCTTCTTCTTCTTCTTCTTCTTCTTCTTCTTCTTCTTCTTCTTCTTCTTCTTCTTCTTCTTCTTCTTCTTCTTCTTCTTCTTCTTCTTCATATGCCGTGTACCTTCAGGATGTAGGCGATCATGGACTTCCATTTGCCCCTATCTCTTGTCGCTACTAACATTTTTCCTCTTGGTATCCCTCCCCTACCCCATTCTGTCATTTACTTGCTCAAGTTCATTGACTATGTCTCAGACTAACTTCACCTGTCTCACTTTCCCTCTATCTGTCCTGTGTGTATTAGATTCTCCAAGACCTTCTTCCTCATTATGTCCCAGAAACCTCATCATCCTGATGCTAAGCATGTTTTCTTTCTGATATTTCTCAGAAAGGGATATATATCAATACAAAGTAATTAAGTGGTTTAGGCAAATGTAGTATTAGATTCTCCAAGACCTTCTTCCTCATTACGTCCCAGAAACCTCATCATCCTGATGCTAAGTATAAGTTTTCTTTTTGATATGTCCCAGAAAGGGATATATATCAATACAAAGTAGTTAAGTGGTTTAGGCAAATGTAGTATTAGATTCTCCAAGACCTTCTTCCTCATTACGTCCCAGAAACCTCATCATCCTGATGCTAAGTATAAGTTTTCTTTTTGATATGTCCCAGAAAGGGATATATATCAATACAAAGTAGTTAAGTGGTTTAGGCAAATGTAGTATTAGATTCTCCAAGACCTTCTTCCTCATTACGTCCCAGAAACCTCATCATCCTGATGCTAAGTATAAGTTTTCTTTTTGATATGTCCCAGAAAGGGATATATATCAATACAAAGTAGTTAAGTGGTTTAGGCAAATGTAGTATTAGATTCTCCAAGAACTTCTTCCTCATTACGTCCCAGAAACCTCATCATCCTGATACTAAGTATAAGTTTTCTTTTTGATATATCCCAGAAAGGGATATATATCAATACAAAGTAGTTAAGTGGTTTAGGCAAATGTAGTATTAGATTCTCCAAGACCTTCTTCCTCATTACATCCCAGAAACCTCATCATCCTGATGCTAAGTATAAGTTTTCTTTTTGATATTTCCCAGAAAGGGATATATATCAATACAAAGTAGTTAAGTGGTTTAGGCAAATGTAGTATTAGATTCTCCAAGACCTTCTTCCTCATTACGTCCCAGAAACCTCATCATCCTGATACTAAGTATAAGTTTTCTTTTTTATATGTCCCAGAAAGGGATATATATCAATACAAAGTAGTTAAGTGGTTTAGGCAAATGTAGTATTAGATTCTCCAAGACCTTCTTCCTCATTACGTCCCAGAAACCTCATCATCCTGATACTAAGTATAAGTTTTCTTTTTTATATGTCCCAGAAAGGGATATATATCAATACAAAGTAGTTAAGTGGTTTAGGCAAATGTAGTATTAGATTCTCCAAGACCTCCTTCCTCATTACGTCCCAGAAACCTCATCATCCTGATACTAAGTATAAGTTTTCTTTTTTATATGTCCCAGAAAGGGATATATATCAATACAAAGTAGTTAAGTGGTTTAGGCAAATCTAACTGGGTAGGTCAACCTACTACATAGACGTAATTATCATATGCAGTATCCTGAGATGTAGGCATAGTCAATAGTAGACATAGATCTCTCGTGGAAGATCTCTAGATTTCTCTGTCTCTCTATGGATGTCCTTGCCTTAGTCTGTACTTATGGCTGACACCAGCCAATCACATTCCAGTGAGGGGGGACCAAGGTGTATACATATTCATTACATCCCTTTTCATTTGTATCTTCTGTAAAACCTTGTCGTTGTTCATGGTATCCTCAGCATCCTTCTGTAAAACTACATTTCTGTTGCTTCGAGTCTTTCCTTCATCTTTGAGGAGATTGTCCAGCATTTGCTCTCATACAGAAGGACAGATTTTTTAATAAAAAATCTTAAAAGATTAAAAATATAAAACAACAAAAGTACTGTTAGGTCGGGTAACAGAATTATGTGAAATAATACAAAACAACGTAATAGTGTAAAAGTAGGTGTATTGACAGGAAAGAGAAGTATTTACAAGAGGTGAGGATTAGTAGAATACTGAACAAGGTAATTAGTATACAGTATCGTCGTAGAGACGTGATAGATTGACTAGTAGAACACTTCCGGTCCAATACCGGAAATACCCGACTGACTCGCTCTCTCGACTTCCTTCCTTGACTCCCTTCCTCGAGGTATAATCACTACTATTTTATAGAGTGATTTGAATAGTCCATTTCCGTGGAAAGGTGGAGAGGCGCCCCAACAAGTACAGAACCTGTTTCTCCAAAAACACGCAACAAGAAAGAAATTTACATTTCATCTGGGGATTCAGAAAATACAATCCAGTAAAATAAAACGAAATCAGCAAAAATCCTTTTTCTTTTTTTTAATCACATCACCCCAAGAAAGGCGGTAAGGCCACTGGTGTGTAGGGGGCTACGTAAGAGTGAATAGATTGGAAAAGAGAAAGCCGGAAACCACGTCCTAAGCAGGGAACAAGGGATGAGCCTCTACACCTGTTCAATAGACGTGGGTGGAGTGTGAACCAGGCGATAGTTCAGTCTATCTACTCCAATTAAACTTCAGATAAGAATACCTAAGAAGAACAAGAAAATATATTAGATATCAAATTCTGCAGAAGAATTTTAATCAAGATAATAAACACATGGCTAGTTTCTCAGGAAAGATATTTATTATCTTCATTGTCTTTCTTAAATTGAATTATAACAGAATTCAGAATTATAAACATCAAAACAAGAAAGTGAAGATAAATATTTAAGGAATAGTTTTAGTTTCCCCTAAAATACTCACAGTTTTTCTTGTCAGAATCTATTTTGCACATTTATAAATTTACCATTCATCCATGCATTGAATTTTTTAAAAAATTGTTTCACCCCAAGGCGGTAATGCTACTGATACGTAGGAGGCTACATAAGAGTAAAAGATCAGATAGGAGGAGAGTAAAAAGAAAGACGAACCAGTTATAGGGGGCGTCAGAGAAAGGAGCAAGAGAAGGATGGGAATACAGGTGTAATGACAGTCGCAAAGGTAGAAAGAAAGGAAAAGGGCAGGGTCCCCAACTCCTATCCTGTTATTTAACCCATAGTTGGAGGGAAGGTACGGATTAATAATTTCCCAAGGGTACCAGTGCTTAAGTGAATGCAGTGTATTCAACTGGAATTCGAACTCGACTCACCGATTTCTCTTTCCAAGCTGATATCCACTGCACCACAACGCACATCCGTCACTAAATGCTTACAGCACTTGGTATTCCCAAGTGTTCACCCATCTAAGTACTGACAAGGCTCAACATTGCTTAACTCTGGTGATCAAGTGAGAACCGGTGTATTCAATGTGATATGGCTGTAAGCCGTAAGAAGCAAGTGTCATCATTCTTGTCATGTTATTGCGTAAAAAGTTACAGAAGAGGGAATTTATCTCTTTTTAGTTTGTCACTGCTTAATATCATGATATCAGAAGCCAAAGGCAGTTACACATGACTACATATATCTAAGGCGATCTACTGTTTTTTTTTCAATTTATTTAATGAAAAATGCATAACAAGAGATGATGTTGTCAGGTAAAAGGCAAGAGAAGCAAGAGCTCTTATCAGAATCAAGGATTAGATTATGCTGAATTTTCAGTCAAAGGTACGTCAGAACAACACAATGTAGAGAAAGTCAAGACTAACTACGACAGGTACAATTTATAAAAGAACTAAATTTCTAAAAGTAAAAAGAACTTAGAAACCCAAAATGTCATTAATTAGGTGTTTTTGAAAACTATTTTTTTTGGCAAAGTTGGCAATAATTTGATTTAAAGAATTGCTTGCATGAAGTCACTTGAGTTCATCATAAATAACTGCAGTTTTCCTGGAGTCACTGATATCCTGGAGGTTTTCAGATAGGCCGGTCAGCATAGTCCGAATGTTTTTAATTTTTTTTTTAATCATTTCACACCAAGCAAGGCATTCCACTGCCACTATTGTGCAGGGGGTTACATAGGGGAAGGTGATGAGAAAGAGTGGTTAGATATAGGAAATGTCAGAAGGAGAGTGATAGATGGGTAAGGATACCGAGGCTGAAGGTTGGGTAGATGGGAAGAGTGTTTCAGAGAATGGATGCGAGTTAGTGTGTTAGGAGGTGTCTATTGACCTTACATTTAAACTCCTCAACAGCTCTGGTTTCTTTTGAGATTTCTAGTTGTCTGGTGCAAATGTTACAGTCCACTTATCGGATGTCTTCTAATCTCCAAGTATCCAATGAAGAAGGCTGACCATGGTGGACAACACCTTAGTGGCTGGGGGCTACCCAGCTTGAGTCAGGTGGTAACTGTCTAGTGAGATTAGAGAATCTCTCCCACTGATGAAAATGATCCCTTGGTGGGAGAGATTCTCCAATTTCACTAAGTTCTGGGGAATTGAGAGGTAGCTTATAACTGGAAACAGTAGTTACCTGTGTTGCGTCAACGCCAAGGACAAAGCTGGAGTATCCTCTCCAGGTTTAGCATTTTAGTGCAGTATGGTGGGATGGAAGCCCAGGCAATGTTATATGGTGGAAAGGCTGTTGCTCATGTATCACATCCCCACACTCCACATCTCTGATTAGACCAAGGGAACATGGGAGTCATTACAATTTGGGACCACTGCTAGTTGAATACAACAACGCACTGCTTTAGGGATCCTGACTCCTGATTTTACCTCGAGGTTTACTCCTGAAGCCTTTTTCATGATAAGATATGGCTGCAAGGCAGTGGAGGTTTGAAATGAGGGTTTTCCTTCCCCTAGGATCAGTACAAATATATACTTTTAAGAGTCAATAGTGAAATGGTAATGATATTATTGATCATTTTGTTTTAAAAAAATAGTCAACATTTATTGACTGAGCAGTCATTGTTACTTTTGGTTCAAATTTATAAATTCTTTCTTTGAAAACAGTTTTTCTAAAAAATAGATATCTCAAATCCACTAACTTTTATTAAACTTTCAAGTATTGATAGGGGCTTCCTTCAAAAGCTTCTGTTTGAGATATTGTGAATCTTTTTTTTAATCATGTCGCGCCAAGCAAAGCAGTTTACTGCCACGGGTGTGCAGGGGCCTACATAGGAGGAAAGTCACGGGACAGAGTGGCAGGTTATAGGGTTTGTCAAGAAGTGGGTAAGAGAAGGATGAGAATACTGATGAGAGTGAAGTGGATGGAGAATGAAACATGAGAGAGAGGATGAAGTTAGTGAGATAGGAGATGATTATTGACTTTACATTTAAATTCTTGAAGATTGTAACTGTCAGGGAAGCAAGTAAATGGAAGGGAATTCCACAGGTGGGAAGTGCAAGAAAAGAAGCTGCTGGAGTAGAATTTGAGTTTATATTTTATTGGTTTCACAGTAAAAGGGTGGGACCTAATTGTTAATCTTGTGGCTCAAGTCAATTCATATATAGGGGGCACCAGTGATCTAAGTTCATCGGAGCAGACGCCATGAAAGTATTTGTAGAAGAGACACAGGGAAGCCACATTGCGCCAGTGAGAAAGTGACTGTATCCGAGCTGCCAAGTTGGTACCTATCAATTACAGATTCTCCACTGGATTTTGTCAAGGACCCCTAGGTGGATAGAAGGAGCACCCGACCAGATATGGCAGCAGTATTCAATACACAGGCAGATGGTAGATTTATATATGTACAGGATGGTTTCAAACGGGATAAATTTCCTGGCCCTACACAGAGAACTGACTTTCTTAGCAGTGGATTCAGCTATGGATTCAATGTAGTCATTCCACTTGAGGTCTATTGTAAGAGTTAACCCAAGGAGGTGCAGTGTTTTGCTTTCAGAGAGACTGGCCTGATCCATGCTAATGAGGGGTAGGAGTGATTGTCTGTGATGGTTAATAGATAGCAGCTTTGTTCTGGAAGCATTAAAATTCATAAGCCATTTCTTACCCCAGTCCACCACAGATTGGAGGTTCTTTTTAAGCTCAGCAACGAGGTTTGCTTTGTCAGGCTTGACAGTTTTTTGATTGAAGCAAGAGTAAACTGTGCTGCCATCAGCATATATGCCTACTTGGGATCTTATTGCATCAGGGAGATTGTTAATGTAGATCAGGAAAAGCATAGGACCTAGAATAGAGCCTTTAGGGACACCCGCGTTTGTATTATAGCATTGGGAGGCATGTCCGTTCAGTAATACCTTCATTGTGCAATGTCAATATCAGGATTAGTTTATTATTTTCTCTTTGAATTACATGTGCTATTCATTTTATTTCTTCAGTTGTTGGAAGTCCTTAAGTGATGTGGTTTCTTGTATTTGGTATTATTCTTTGTAATTCTGCAGCAGTAGTTCATAAGGTTTGAAGAAGAATGGTCCCCACTAAGAACTACAGTTTTAATTCACTTGAATTCATTTTTAACCATTGAACTGAGAAATTGTTTGTATACAGCTGACAGTTTAGGAATTTCTGGATAAGTTAGGTGCTATGCATGACATCTGTATGAAAGTCTTCATCTGATGAAGCTGTTTAAAAATACGACATGAGTTTTTGGTTATTTTTTTCATCTTGTAACAATTCATTAGCAGTAGACAGAAAAACCTTGAAATTTTCTTTGAATTTTCGGAATTTTTCAGAGACAAACCTTTAATGTCATTTTCTTTGGATAATTTCACCGATCGATCTTTAGTTTAAAAGGATCCAGAAAAATAGAGAAAAAGAGAGAAACATAGAGCAATGAGGGTGGGGGGAAGAAATAGAATGCTATGCAATATTTTGCATTAAGAAACAAAATTACATTTTAAAGTTAACATTAATCTATAAAAATTGTTGCAAAAAAATTTCTGAAAAATGTGGTTCTACAGAAGGATGCTGCAGATATCATGGATCGAGCATGTGAGCAATGATGAGGTTTTGGAAAAGATGGAAATGAAAAAGAAATTAATACTGAGCATCAGGAAGAGACAGCTAAAGTTCCTGGAACATGCAATGAGGAAGGTGGGCTTGGAAAACCTGATACTAACAGGCCAGATAGAGGGGAAAAGAGACAGAGGAAGGCAGTGGATAATATTTTTTAAGGGCCTGAGCAGGTGGATGACAGAACGGGGGTTTGGTGGTGTAACAGGAGAAAGCGTGCTAAGAGCCACCTGGGATAGGGAAAGTGGAAAGCCATGATCACCAATGTCCTGAAAGAACAAGTCACATAGAAGAAGAAGAAGAAGAAGAAGAAGAAGAAATTTGCAGTGTTAAGCCAAACTACCCCTTATATAGCTGATGCGATGTTCAATTTCCCTAACACCTACACTAAAATTTGTTACAACTGATCCATACACTGAAGTCTATGAAGTGTTCAGTATTTACTATTTCTCCATCCTAAATTAAGATAAATTCAGCACACATTTTCAATCTCTTCTTTAAAGGTAAAAAGAATTAAAGAATAATCAGTTAAATGCCATAAGTGATATACACTTTGGGCGATCATAGCTAGAGGGAGAAGAGATGTATCATATTATTAAGTAGTAATTAGGGGGGATCAGTTTATTACTTCATAAAATAGAAAACCGATCCCTCACTTTATGCCCAGTAAAAATTTTAATTAAATTACCAACTGTTATATTCAGTCAGTCAGTTAAATGCTATACATGATACACACTTTGGGCAATCATGTCTTGAAAGAGACATAACTGACTGTGCAGAACATTATCCTGCAGTAGGCTGCCATTGCCATTGCTTTTGGTGACAGACTCTTTGCCGACCAAGGCTATAGAACCCAATCTGTCCTATTATTTAACCTATAACTGGAGGAAAGAGACGGATTAATACCTTTTCCAAGGGTATTTGTGCATAAGTGAATGCAACAGGCACCCCGATTTGTCGTTCTGAGTTGATATCCACTGCACCACAACACACATTCCAAGTCAGTTAGTTAAGTGCCATATGTGATACACGCTTTCGGTGATCGTGTTTCAAAAGATACATGACTGACTAGGCAGAAGATTATCCTGTTGGTTTATGTGGTAGGGAAAAGATGGATGAAATATATTTCCCAGGGGTATTTGTGCATAAGTGAATGCAAGGAATTCAAATGGAATTTGAACTCGGCTCTCTAATTTTTCATTCCGAGTTGATATCCATTGCACCATAACATCATATCCCAAACAATAATATCAAATACAAATTAATAGAGATGTAATAATCAACTATATAATGAGTGAATGTAGCAAATTAGCTCAGCATGTGTATAAAAATTTACACGACCGAGTTTAAAGAATGATCTGTGGGAAACTGTGCTATCAACTGATTTAAATTTTAGGGAACAATCATATATGCATAAACAGTAATTTGTCATTGAGAATGAAAAACAAGTTCTTTAAGAGTGAAATATACAAAAAATCACCCAATCAAAGCCAGAACAGAAGACAAGATATAATTATTGTGAACAATAGGGAAAATTTTGTCATATTGCATATTCGAGCAAACAACAGGATTTAAAGAAATTGTTTGATAATTATCCGAATTTCAGCAGAAGATGGAAAAGGAAATAAAATATGAAAATATGATAGTGCCCATATTTGTCAGAGCAATGAAATCCTAGGGAAATCAGTGATTGTGGTCAGTCAGTCAGTTAAATACCATATGTGATACATGCTTTGGGCTATTATGTCTCGAAAGAAACATGACTGACTGGGCAGAAGATTATCCCGCAGTAGGTTGCCATTGCTTTCTGTAGTAGATTGGTTGATGACTAAGGCTATAGAACATAATCTGTCCTATTATTTGACTCATAACTAGATGGGGGAAGTGATGTACTATATTATTATGTAGTAATTTGTGGGGGATCAGTTTATTACATCAAAACAATAGGAAATCGATCCCCCACTTTATGCCCAGTAGAAGCCTTAATCATGTTTCCAGCTATTATATTCAGTCAGTCAGTTAAGTGCCATACGTGATACACGCTTGGGCGATCATGTCTCGAAAGAGACATGACTGACTGGGCAGAAGATTATCCCGCAGTAGGTTGCCATTACTTTCTGCGGTAAACTGGTTGACAATCAAGGCTATAGAACCCAATCTGTCCATTTATTTGACTCATAGCTAGAGGGGAAAGAGATGTATTATATTATTATGTAGTAATTAGGTTTGAACAGTTTATTACTTCATAGCAATAGAAAAACTATCGCCCACTTTATGCCCAGTAAAAGCTTTGTTTCCAACTATTATGCTCAGTCCATCATTTAAATGCCATATGTGATACATGCTTTGGGCAATCATGTCTTGAAAGAGACATGACTGACTGGGCAGAAGATTATCCTGCAGAAGGTTGTCATTGCTTTCTGCGGTAGACTGATTGCCAGTCAAGGCTATAGAACCAAATCTGTCCTATTATTTGACTCATAGCTGGAGGGAAAAGAGATGTATTATATTATTAAGGAGTAATTATGGGGGGATTAGTTTATTACTTCATAACAATAGAAAAACGATCCCCAACTTTATGCCCAGTAAAAGTTTTAATTATATTACCAACTATTATATTTAGTCAGTCAGTTAAGTGCTATATGTGATACATGCTTTGGGTAATCATGTCTCAAAAGAGACATGACTGATTGGGCAGAACATTATCCCACAGTAGGTTGCCATTGCTTTCTAGGCCAAGGCTACAGAACCCAATCTGTCCTATTATTTAACCCATAACTGGCTGGAAGAGACGGATTAATACCTTTTCCAAGGGTATTTGTGCATAAGTGAATGCAAGAGATACAACTGGAATTTGAACTCTGCACTCCAATTTCAACTGCACCACAACCAACACACATCCAATTGTGTTATGCTGTGCTTATAAAAACAATGATCTACACCGTGTCAGATATCAGATATCATGATGCAAGTCAATATTTTCACAATACAGTTGACAAGTAATACATTATTTATATTGTCCTCAACTTTATTGCCATACTCAAGATGTTTCAGTATTTGTGTGCTCCAGAATTCTTCTAGTTTCAATATAATTTAAAACTGAACATTTTATTTCAATCATTAGACTATATTGTTCTCATGAGCCATGCCGTTTCCAGGTGTCGTAGTTATCTCCCTTTAATTCAACTATAAGCTATTTGTTCATCATTGCTGTAGCCAGATATTGAACTCACAACTCTTTGAATCAAGTCACGGGATCTTCTTCTTCATTTATGTACATTGTCCTTTTAGGACGTAGGCGATCATGTCTGTCCACATCTCCCTATCCCTGGTAGCTTTTAGCACACTTTCTCCTGTTACACCACCCAACCCCCGTTCTGTCACCCACCTGCTCAGGCCCTTCAAATATGTTATCTGCTGCCTTCCTCTGTCTCTTTTTCCCCTCTATCAGGCCTCCTTCCTCATTGCATGTTCCAGGAACTTCAGTTGTCTTTTCCTGATGCTCACTATTAACTTTCTTTTTGTTGCTATTCTTTTGAACACCTAATCATTGCTCACATGCTTGGTCCATGATATCCACTGCATCCTTCTGTTGATCCACATTTCCACTGCTTCAAGCTTTTTCCTCATCTTTGATGATATTGTCCAGCATTCACTGCCATATTAAAGAACTGACATCATGTAGCAATCTAGCACTTTCTTCTTTGTTTCTAGTGAAATTTTCCTGTGTCTTAGTACTTTACTCATCTGCCACTAACATTCAGCGATCGGGATCATCATCTGCCACTAACATTCGGCCATCGGGATCGTCATCTGCCACTAACATTCGGCCATCGGGATCATCATCTGCCACTAACATTCGGCCACTGGGATCGTCATCTTCCACTACTAACATTTGGCCATCGGGATCGTCATCTGCCACTAACATTCGGCCATTGGGATCGTCATCTGCCACTAACATTCGGCCATCGGGATCGTCATCTGCCACTACTAACATTCGGCCATCGGGATCAACATCTGCCACTAACATTCGGCCATCGTGATCGTCACCTGCCACTAACATTCGGCCATCGGGATCGTCATCTGCCACTACTAACATTCGGCCATCGGGATCAACATCTGCCACTAACATTCGGCCATCGTGATCGTCACCTGCCACTAACATTCGGCCATCGGGATCGTCATCTGCCACTAACATTCGGCCATCGGGATCGTCATCTGCCACTAACATTCGGCCATCGGGATCGTCATCTGCCACTAACATTCGGCCATCGGGATCGTCATCTGCCACTACTAACATTCGGCCATCGGGATCGACATCTGCCACTAACATTCGACCATCTGGATCGTCATCTGCCACTAACATACGGCCATCAGATCATCATTTGCC
This sequence comes from Ascarosepion bandense, assembly GCA_037127315.1. NCBI lineage: Eukaryota > Metazoa > Mollusca > Cephalopoda > Sepiida > Sepiidae > Ascarosepion > Ascarosepion bandense. The sequence goes on along the minus strand of JBBBDQ010000299.1, from coordinate 3,180,537 downwards.
ACTAACATTCGGCCATCGGGATCGTCATCTGCCACTAACATACGGCCATCAGATCATCATTTGCCACTAACATTCGACCATCTGGATCGTCATCTGCCACTAACATACGGCCATCGGATCATCATTTGCCACTAACATTCGGCCATCGGGATCGTCATCTGCCACTACTAACATTCGGCCATCGGGATCGTCATCTGCCACTAACATTCAGCCATCGGGATCGTCATCTGCCACTAACATTTGGCCATCCGGATCGTCATCTGCTCTCTCTGTTCTCTTTCTTTCCCTAGTGGCAGTGGCGGAGATGGTTGTGAAAGTCCAGCCTACTCCTGAAAATTAGTGAGCAAGATTCACACAGGGTTGTTGGTGCTAGATGAGTCACTCACAGAACCATTTCCACTGGACTTGCTGGAGGGTGGAAGAAAGCGAAATCAAAAAAAGATTTTTGAGAAGGCCATTCGTGTGAATTTGATTTTGATGGACAGTTCAGCATGACACAGAAGCTCATACACTTAGCTAGAAGTTCCTTACTTGCAA
>JBBBDQ010000299.1:3135000-3175000 GCA_037127315.1 Ascarosepion bandense | reverse complement strand
CGTGTCCTAGGAACCTCATTTGTATAACTAGTAATCATGATAATAACAATACAAATAAGGAGGCAATTCTGTTGTTAATAATGACAATAATGATAAGGTAAGAAATTATAATTATCAGATAAAATTATAATTATCAGACAAAATTATAATTATCAGACAAAATTATAATTATCAGACAAAATTATAATTATCAGACAAAATTATAATTATCTGCGTCAGACAAAATATGTTTGAATGAACAATGGTATAATTTTCTGCTTACCTGTTTGCATGACACTGGACTGCTGAGTAAGTACCATCTTTTTCACAACTTGGGATGAAAGCATTCGGTAAGTGAGAGAGAAATGCTGCTTCCCTGAGTGTATGACAATCATCTGAAAAAAAAACAATGGAAGAAATGGTTGACTGAAAACCACCAAAAAGCTAAATCCAATTATTCAATCCTTTATCAAATAAAAAGTAACAATTTCTTGACATTCAGTCAGTTAAGTACCATATGTTATACACGCTTGGGCGATCATGCCTGGAAAGAAACATGACTGACTGGGCTGAAAATTATTCTGCAATAGGTTGCCATTACTTTCTGGGGTAACCTGTTTGCCAATCTGTCCTGTTATTTTTTTTTTTTTTTTAATCATATCACCCCAAGCAAGGCGGTAACACCACTGATGTGCAGGGGGCTATGTAAGAGTAAGAAGATTGGAAAAGAGAAAACCAGAAACCACATCCTAAACAGGGAACAAGGGATGAGCCTCTACACCTGTTCAATAGATGTGGGTGGAGTGTGAACCGGGCGATAGTTTAGTCTATCTACTCCAATTGAAAAAAGAGTGAAAAGATCTGAAAAAAAAAGCCGGAAACCATATCCTAAACAAGGAACAAGAGATGAGCCTCTTCACCTGTTCAACAGACGAGGGTGGAGTGTGAACCGGGCGATAGTTTATTCTATCTACTCCAATAGAAAAAAAAAAGAAAAGAGTGAAAAGATTGGAAAAGAGAAAGCTGGAAACCACATCCTAGACAGGGAACAAGGGATGAGCCTCTTCACCTGTTCAATAGATGTGGGTGGAGTGGGAACCGGGCAATACTTTAGTCTATCTACTCCAATTGTTTAGCCTATCTACAACTGGAGGGAAGAGATGGATTAATACCATTCCCAAGGGTATTTGCACGTAAGTGAATGCAAGGTATTCCACTGTAATTTGAGCTCAGCTCCCCGATTTCTTTTTCTGAGCTGATATCCACTGCACCACAATACACACCCAAATCAGTCAAATGCCATACGTGATACATGCTTGGGTGATCATGTCTTGAAAGAGACATGACTGACTGGGTAGAAGATTATCCTTCAGTAGATTGCCATTACTTTCTGCAGTAGACTGGTTGCCAGCCAAGGCTATAGAACCCAATCTGTCCTATTATTTAATCCATAACTGGAGGGAAGAGATGGATTAATACCTTTCCCAAGGATATTTATGCGTAAGTGAATGCAAGGAATTCAACTGGAATTTAAATTCGGCTCCCCGATTTCTTATTCCAAGCTGATAGCCACTGCACCACCCATGCACATACAGATCAAATTCATCGAAAATCTGTCTAAAGTTCACAATCATTTTGTTTGTATTCCGTCAATGATCCTGAGTCATTATAATAAATTTTATTGTTACCAGCACCATTTTTTTATAAACTTTATCCTGATCCTCAAAAGGAAGTTAATTTCTAATATAAAAATATGTGTATCAAACACAATTGATATCATATGTAATATAACAATCTGGCCCCACCCGAGGAAGGCTGATGCAAGTGAGGGTGTTTCCGGTCGTTGAAAGGAACGGATGTCGTTTGACCTTATTTCCGGCAGCAGCGGAAATAACTACAGAGGCAAACAGAACAGGTGTCTCTGAGAATTACGTAGGCGTGCGTGGGCGAGGCAAAACCAGAAGAAAAAGTCCCGGTTCTGGAAGATTATAAAAAGACCTCGGCACACGGATTCGCCAGTAGAGGAGCAACAGAGATCGGCCGGTGAAGAGAGAGACACAACAGATAAGACTACACTCCCGTCAACCCATTAGAAGCGCGCTCTCTCAATTCTCTGTTCCCTATTCTACACGGTTCATCGTCATTAATAAAAATATAACTTTATATTTTTATATATATGCGTGTTTGTTGTTTGTCGATATATAACACATATACAGAATGGTTTGGTCCTTACTGGTAACATTTACTAACAGACTGATGGTATCACCAGAGAGTCACTACTAATATAAATTCTAAAAAAACCACTTAAAAAACCCTTAGTAATCTGCCAAACCTATGATATATAGTCTATATATCTAAACTTATTTATAAATGGAACTTTGTCTGTGTGTGTGTGTGTGTGTGTGTGTGTCCATTACCTATAGACTCCGAAACGGCTGAACCAATTTTCTTGAAAGTTTACACAGTTGTACTATAAGCGTCTGCGAGTGTTCTTAGCTTGGTTTTGTGTCGAGGTACCACCGATAAAGATCGAAAATCAATAATCGAAAAAATTGGGTTATAGAAGAAGTGGTCTGATTTTAATCAAATTTGATACACTCATAGATAAAGACATAAGAAATGATATTCAGAAGCTTCAAGGTTGCAGTTCTTACAATAGTGCAGAAAATCGATAATATATATATATATATAAAAGGCAAGATATTTGTGTGTGTGGCTGTTTATCTGTTTGTATGTTCTTCATACAAATCCACCATTTTTATCCGATTCTCACCAAACTTCACACAAATATTCTTTAGGCTGAGCTCCATGACCATGGATTAGTTTTAAAGCTTTCATTAAACCCGAGCAACGCCGGGCTATACTGCTAGTTGTTAATATATATTACCAAAAACCTTGAACAATAAAAAAATTTATAATACAATCCCTTTCTTGAATGCTTTAGTAGACTCTAAAAAGCACAATTTTAGTAAGTCTGTCAAAACATAAACAAACAAAAATTATTATCTGCTAAAATTACCGAAGTGAATGCTCTCACAGATGTGAAATAATTGTCCTGAAAAACATCATTTGCTCCACAAAGGTAATTTCTTCTTCACATAGATCTTTTTTTATGAAAAATGGAGTAACATAAAATAAACATTAATTAACAATAGTTTCCCAAACAAAACATCCCATTAATTAAAAAAAAAAATGTGTGCTCATTACATATAATTACAAATTATCGTACACATGATGCCATTTGTATATGATACAGTGTTTATTTAGATTAAAAATACAGGATTCCTAAAATGATAGGGTGAAACAAATAACAATTTTTGTCTATGGTAAAATTAATATTACTGATAATGATTGTGGATGGCTAAGCATATTTGAAAAAAAATACAAACTTTGGACAGTTCCGCTAGGAATTTGATATGGATTTGTGATAAATTATCAATAAGCGTAATAAAAATTATCAGTTAATTTTATTAAAATTTGTTTGATCTAAATTTTGCAGCAAAAATGTATATTAACTATATAAATACATATAGGTATAGAGATATACATGAAGATTAATAAAGATTGTGTTGAATATTATTATCGAAGTCAAAACCAAATAATAAATGTTAAACAAATTTTATCCAAATAAATTTATTCCGTACTTGTTTAAAAATGTAGTGCACCTTAATAAACTGCATAAAACGCAAATCAAGAAAAAAAAAAGCTTTTATAAAATTCTATTTAAAAATAAAAATGTTTTTTTATTTTTATTTTTATGAGATAATTGTGCAGAATTGAATGGAATGAATTAATCAGTAGCACAAAAGAATGGAACAAAATTCTCTCTTCTCTAAACATAACTGACAGAGAAATCATTGAAAAATGAATAGAATTGTCAAAAATAGATAATTTGAAAAAAAAAAAAGTAATGGAATGAATTATTAAAGCACATTTATAAGCACACATTCGCATACACGGAGAGCTCACAACTTTATGTATGCTAAATAACGATGAGACTAAGTTTCAAAGATTTCTGAAATTATATTTATAGTTTGTTCAAAGGAATATAAAAATTACCAATCTGATGTATGTGAGTGTGTGACCCATAAATACAGGTATGCATGAAGTAAACATATAAATCATATTAATAAATAGTTCATTTAATTATTCATACGCAGAACAAAAGATACACATCCATATCTTCACTCAATATGAAATCGGATATAAGTTCTTATTAAGGTAAGTATGTCTGACATGGTTATATCCCGTTGAATACACCGGTTCTTACTTGATCACTGAAGTTAAGCAATGTTGAGCCTGGTCAGTACTACATGGGTGACCACTTGGGAATACTAGTTGCTGTAAGCGTTTATTGATGGATGTGCGTGCTAATGGTCATATCACATTGAATACACCCGTTCTTGCTCGATTACCGAAGTTAAGCAATGTTGAGCCTGGTCAGTACTACATGGGTGACCACTTGGGAATACTAGTTGCTGTAAGCGTTTATTGATGGATGTGCGTGCTAATGGTCATATCACATTGAATACACCCGTTCTTGCTCGATTACCGAAGTTAAGCAATGTTGAGCCTGGTCAGTACTACATGGGTGACCACTTGGGAATACTAGTTGCTGTAAGCGTTTATTGATGGATGTGCGTGCTAATGGTCATATCACATTGAATACACCCGTTCTTGCTCGATTACCGAAGTTAAGCAATGTTGAGCCTGGTCAGTACTACATGGGTGACCACTTGGGAATACTAGTTGCTGTAAGCGTTTATTGATGGATGTGCGTGCTAATGGTCATATCACATTGAATACACCCGTTCTTGCTCGATTACCGAAGTTAAGCAATGTTGAGCCTGGTCAGTACTACATGGGTGACCACTTGGGAATACTAGTTGCTGTAAGCGTTTATTGATGGATGTGCGTGCTAATGGTCATATCACATTGAATACACCCGTTCTTGCTCGATTACCGAAGTTAAGCAATGTTGAGCCTGGTCAGTACTACATGGGTGACCACTTGGGAATACTAGTTGCTGTAAGCGTTTATTGATGGATGTGCGTGCTAATGGTCATATCACATTGAATACACCCGTTCTTGCTCGATTACCGAAGTTAAGCAATGTTGAGCCTGGTCAGTACTACATGGGTGACCACTTGGGAATACTAGTTGCTGTAAGCGTTTATTGATGGATGTGCGTGCTAATGGTCATATCACATTGAATACACCCGTTCTTGCTCGATTACCGAAGTTAAGCAATGATGAGCCTGGTCAGTACTACATGGGTGACCACTTGGGAATACTAGTTGCTGTAAGCGTTTATTGATGGATGTGCGTGCTAATGGTCATATCACATTGAATACACCCGTTCTTGCTCGATTACCGAAGTTAAGCAATGTTGAGCCTGGTCAGTACTACATGGGTGACCACTTGGGAATACTAGTTGCTGTAAGCGTTTATTGATGGATGTGCGTGCTAATGGTCATATCACATTGAATACACCCGTTCTTGCTCGATCACCGAGGTTAAGCAATGTTGAGCCTGGTCAGTACTACATGGGTGACCACTTGAGAATACTAGTTACTGTAAGCGTTTATTGATGGATGTGCGTGCTAATGGTCATATCACATTGAATACACCCGTTCTTGCTCGATCACCGAGGTTAAGCAATGTTGAGCCTGGTCAGTACTAGATGGGTAACCGCTTGGGAATACCAGGTGCTGTAAGCAATTATCAATGGATGTGCATGCGTATGGTCAAATCACGTTGAATACACCGGTTCTTGCTCGATCACCAAAGTTAAGCAATGTTTAGCCTGGTCAGTACTACATGGGTGACCGCTTGAGAATACCAGGTGCTGTAAATATTTATAGATGGATGTGCGTGCTTACAGTCATATCAGATTGAATACACCGGTTCTCGCTCGATCACCAAAGTTAAGCAATGTTGAGCCTGGTCAGTACTAGATGGGTGACCGTTTGGGAATACCAGGTCCTGTAAGCAATTATTGACGGATGTGCGTTGTGGTGCAGTGAATATCAGCTTGGAAAGAGAAATCGGTGAGCCGAGTTTGATTTCCAGTCAAACACTCTGCATTCACTTACGCACTGGTACCCTTGGGAAAGGTATTAATCCATCTCTTCCCTCCACTTATGGGTTAAATATCTGAGGTCTACTGTTCATGCTATCCTAGGCGAACTTCTGCACCAATTGTTTTTGTTATCAGCAGTTCCAAAAAGTGTGGATGGTACTACACAAGCCTTCACCACGTAGCAGTCTGAGTTAGACACTCATACGTCGAAATCGACGGGAGAGTCCATAATGTCTGAATTAATTTAATATCACAGAAAATTCTACTATAATCATTTAAGTACAAGAGGTATGTTTTATATAAGGAATGGAGCCAAGATTCTAACATTCTCATTGGGGAAAAATCTTAAGTGTCCAGGTATATTTGTCTTTTTTTTTTATAATCATATTGCCCAAACAAGGCAGTTTACTGCTACTGGTGTGCAGGGGGTTACATAGGAGAAAAGTCATGAGAAAGAGAAACAGATTATAGGGGGTGTCAGGAAGTGGGTAAGAAAAGGATGATGTGATGAGAGTGAAGTGGACTGAGAAAGGAGCATGAGAGAGGATGCAAGTCAGTGAGATAGGAGATGTCTATTGACTTTATATTTAAATTCTTGGAGATTATAGGTGTTGGGGGAGCAAGTAAACAGAAGGGAAGTGTGAGAAAAGAAGCTGATGGAGTAGAAGTTGCATTAACATTTTATTGGTTTCACAGTAAAAGGATGAGACCTAGTTGCTAATTTAGTGGCTCGAGTAAATTCATATATAGGGGAACCAATGAGCTAAGTTCATCGGAGCAGAAACTGTGAAATTATTTGTAGAAGAGATACAGGGAAGCTACATTGCACCGGTGAGAAAGTGACTGTATCTGAGCTACCAAGTTGGGATCGATCACATTATAGATTCTCTGTTGGACCTCTAGGTGGATAGCAGGGGCACCCAACTAGATATGGCAGCAGTATTCAATGCACGGGCGGATGGTAGATTTATATATGTGCAGGATGGTTCTTGCAAGAATGAAAACAAATCCTTTAAAATCTCACTTGTATTGTTTAAATATGTTACATGTTTTTCAGACATAAAAGCAACAAGAGCCAAGGAAACCAGGCAAAGAAGTTGCATTTACAGTACATAAAGGGAGTCTGTTTTGAAAATTCTGTTCATTGCATTGCAAACCTGTTAATATACGGTTCTTACAAATTGTTGATAGGGATTGCATTTCTATTGGGTTAATCTAAAAATCTGGCAATGTAATTTGTTTAAATAGAGACTTTTTGTTTTTTGTTGTTTCTTTGCATGCGTATACATGTAAAGGAGAACAGAACGGATGAAAAGAATCATTGAAAATTGTAAAAAGGAAAAGAAAATTGAAAAACAGAAGAGAGAAAAGTCGAAAAAGGAAAGAAACAGAGGAATTTAAATAGAAAAAAAATTGAAAACTGTGTTTAGCGCAAGCAATGTAGCACATATAAATTCAACCATACATATATCTGTATCTCTGTCTGTCTGGCTGTCTCTGTCTCTCGCTATATATATATATATATATATATGTGTTCTATATATATATATATATATAAATTCAAATATGCATATATCTGTATCTCTGTCTTTGTCACTCTCTTGCTCTACACACGCACACACACGCACGCACACACACACACACACACACACATATATATATATATATATATATATATCCGAGTGGGTACAGAACGAAGAATTCTTTCAATGTCCAAAACATTAATTTAAACAGTGCTCGATATATAATATACTATATAGAGCTGTGAATATTTATTATAAATTATACTTTAGAACATGTACATAATTTCTCTATGTATAATGAGGAAGGCACGTTCGTTTCAGCATTGGCTCCCCAATGCCTCATCAGATGATATGGAAGGTACTGGAAATCCTTTTCCTTTATATTTATTTAGTTTTGTTAGGGGTGTTAGCTGGGGTTTATTGATATTGTGATATTTCATTGGAATTTTTTTGTAGAGGTTTTGGAGGGGTTAGCTACATAAGGGAATCAGTCTATGACCATTGGAATTTATTTAGGGTGTTTCTAAAGTGATTAATGGGAGTCTTTGATTCTAGACAGTTGTAAATTCTAATTATCAGTTGGCTAGACTACATCTTAATGGATTTCTTAGAGGAGCCAATAATAATTGGCGTGGATATTTTTTTATTTATTTTTACTTAAGCAGTCTTTATAATCAATGTAAGTTTGCATGTTTAATCTTAACTTTGGGTTTAGGGAATATGTTTTTTTCATTTCATTTTTAATTTTTGATTTTTATTTAGTTCATTGTTTGGAAATCATTTTCACTATTAAATTTTTAATTTTAAGTCTTTGATTTTTAATTTGATCATTGTTTGGAATTCCTTTTAACTATTAAATTTCTAAGTTTAAATTTCTATTCTCATATAAATTTCTATCCTCATGTCTAGTCAATATATGATTCATCTTACTATGGTTATGGTTATGGTTATGGTTATTAACCTTACTCAAATTATAATTATGGTTATTAATCTTACTCTAATTATGGTTATGATTATTAACCTTGCTCTAATTATGGTTATGGTTATTGACCTTCCTCAGATTATGGTTATTGACCTTACTAATTATGGTTATTAACCTTACTTTATAATTAATATTGATCAACATCAATCACGGTTATTAACCTTACTTTATTAGTTAATACTAATTTCGGTTCTACACCTGATTTTTATTTTTATAGTTCTACACCTTATTTTAATTTTAGACTTCTATTCTCATATTTAGTCAATATATGATTCATCTTGTTATGGTTATGGTTATTAACCTTACTCTAATTATGGTTATGGTTATTGATCTTACTCTAGTACTGGTTATCAACCTTACTTTAATTATGATTATTAACCTAACTAATTTTTGTTATTAACCTTACTTTATAATTAATATTAATTAATACCTATTATGGTTACCAACCTTACTTTATTAGTCAATACTAATTATAGTTATACACCTTAATTATAGTTAATATTAAACCTTATAGAATTTTTATACACATACATATATATATACACATATCCTTATCTTTACATATATATATCTATATATATATATATATATATATATATACACATGTATATGTAGGTCCTATTTTTGGCTCTTGTAGTATTTTTTTAGCATGATTGTAATGTTAGCTCTCTGATGTGCTTGCAGTTTACTGTGGTTTCATGCCTCTGGTTTAAAAGTTTGTTACTGCTCATATATTTATACTTAAATATATGAGCAGTAATGAGATTGTCCAGCATTCACTGCCATATTGAAGAACTGACATCACATAGCAGTCCAGCACTCTTTTCTTTGTTTCTAGTGAAATTTTCCTGTGTGTTAGTACTTTGCTCATCTTCTTGAATGCATCCTTGAGCTTTTGGATCTCAGGAATATAAATGTATAGAAACTGATGTGGTCACAAAATGAGGGGTCAGTTTAGATATTGATTGTAATATGGAACGGATCCCTCACTTTATATCCAGCATCCTTCTGTAGAACAACATTTCCGCTGCTTCCAGTTTTGTCCTCATTTTCGATGATATTGTCCAGCATTCACTGCCGTATTGAAGAACTGACATCACATTGCCATCCAGCACTCTTTTCTTTGTTTCTAATGAGATTTTCCTGTTTTTCATTAATCTGGTTAGCTTCTGAAATGCGTCTTTGAGTATGCCAATGCGTCTTTGGATCTCCGTGTTGCACTTTCCATCCTCTGTCAAAATACTTCTCAAGTATTTGAATTATTTTACTTGTTTTATTTTAATTTCCCCAAAGTGAGAAAAAAGACTGGTTATAGGGAGCATTGAAGAAAGGAAAAAAAAATGGGATTCAAGAAGATAAAAGGTGGCAATTGATGTTGCATTTAAATTTTGGGGGGATTTTAGCTATCAGGAAAGCAAGTAAACGGAAGAGAGTTTCACAGGCAGGAAGTGCAAGAAAAGAAACTGTTGGAGTAGAAGTGGTGGTTACAAATAACTATTTCACTGGTAAAAGAGTGGGACCTACATGCCAATCTAGTAGCACACTTAAATTCATGTGGATGGAACACCAGGTAAAAATGTTCATCAGGGCAGTTGTTGTGAAAATGTTTGTAGAAAAGACAGAGGAATGCCACATGATGTTGGTTATATTTATATCTCTCTATGTCTCTACAGAGAGTGACACTCATAAAAAGTAAGATTAAAATTAATTTTCTGAAGGTTTATCTGAGAATATTGGTATTTTCTGATATTTGTTCATTAATTGATCTAGAACAAATTGTTTTTTTTGTAAATAAACATGAATAGAGTAATAGATTTATACTTTACTAGCAGTATAGCCTGGTGTTGCTCGGGTATAATGAAAGTTTTAAAACTAATCCATGGTCCTGGAGCTCAGACTCTTTGGACGTTGGCACAAAAGACTAAAAAGCAATAGTTGTTTCCAGTTGAAGAGAAACCGTAGACTGAAAGAAAAATGAATGGATGTAAGTCAAATTTTGATTTCCTGGTATTGATATCAAATAAGTTTTTTTCATCGTAAACTGAATTTTGAAGGCTAAATAAGTCCTCTGAGTAAATGGTATCATGGCTGAAACTAAGAACTACAATTATACCTACTTAGAGCCAAACCTGAAGCAAAAACTAAAATAAAAGGGCTGAAAAAATACAGATATACAGGCAGATAAACAGACACACACCCAAACATCTTGCCTTTTATATATATATATATATATATATATTATGGATTTTCTGCACTATTGTAAGAACTACAACCTTGAAACTTCTGAATATCGTTTCTTATGTCTTTGTCTATGAGTGTATCAAATTTGATTAAAATCGGATCACTCCTTCTATAATCCAATTTTTTCGATTATCAATTTTCGATATTTATCTGGGATACTTCGACACAAAACCTAGCTAAAAACACTCGCAGACGCTTATAGTACAACTGTGTAAATTTTCAAGAAAATTGGTTCAGCAGTTTCAGAGTCTATAGGTAACGAACACACACAGACATACACACAGACAGACAAAGTTCCATTTATAAATAAGTTTAGATAGATTTAGATTTAGATTAGATGAGATTTTTGGAAATATTTATATTACGTCTCTTGCTTCCTCTTATTCTGTTTCAGAGATGTACATGTGTGATTAAAATGTATAAAATGATAAATAGATATATATGAATATTTGTAATTCATAAGAATAATTGCTAAAAAAATAAATTTTGAAGAACTAACTATTCCGTATTTTTCTATAAGTGCATGAATGAATACCTATTGTTTAATGTCTTCGTATCTGTCAAGGAGCAGATTTGATAGCCAGTGTTTTAACAATGCTTGAGGTTACATTTACAATGAAAGTGAAAATTTCAAATGTAGAGAATGAGGTAAGCCATTTCACTTGGTGCTAAATATTCATCTAAACTGTCAACAATTATTACAGCCATTATTTACGCTTTGACTATTGTCTTATCATCTTACAAATGGCAACAAAGATGAGGACAACTGTCCAAATAATGTAATTATACATTTATAATTATTTACATTATTTGGACAATTGTCCTCATCTTTGTTGCCATTTGTAAGATGATAAGACAATAGTCAAAGCGTAAATAATGCCTGTAATAATGGTTGACAGTTTAGATGAATAATAAACACAATAGTAAAACTGTAATATTATATCAAATACTATCACGTGTGGAGATATGGTTTTTATTGCTGTGTTGACAGTTTAAAAATAACCCACTCAGAAGGAAAATCATCAAGAATGTCGCCATTGAATCTTACCCAAATATTAATCTATGCCCAGGCATTTTTTTTCTATTTCACTTTTCTTAACAGAATTACTACTCTACCAAACAAATGTACACAACAGTATCAAGACATCAAAAGAAAATGGTTGAATCCGTCAACACAGCAATAAAAACAATATCTCCACATGTGACAGTATTTGATGTAATTTTCAGTTAACATTATAAAAATAGCGTTCTTTAAATTCTTTCAGTTGCTAAGAACATTTTGTTTTGTTATTATTAGTTACTTGGTTTAATAAATTCATTTCGTTTTTTGCCTTGAAAAATTCCACATTGGATGAACACTCTTGATTACTGGCGTGTCCTTACATTGTATATAACACACTTAAGTTTGCCTTCCTCTACTGAGCCCTCATATCTCAAAGATAGAATCGCCGACTGAGATCAATTTGCTCGGGTTTCAATCCTGGCTGGAAGCAATCGGATATCTAACAGTACTGATGAGCTGTGATACAGCAAAACATATCTGTCTGCAGATGACTATATATATAAAGTGTTGGGCAAAATATTATTTGCACATTTTGTTTTTAGCCTTGAAAAATTTCACATTGGATGAAACGCGTTGACAACTATTGCAGTTTTCCTCTTGTTTTTTACATTTATAAATATTGTCTTTTTCTACAGTTTAACTCTGAGAGATTTTTCAAATGTAAACAATGTACTGTCTTTGTCTAAGTTATTATCACAACATTTTAGTTTTTGTACCCGATATGTCCCGGAAAGGGATATATATCAATACGAGGTTGTTAAGTGGTTAAGGTAAATGTAACCAGATAGGTCAATCTAGTATGTAGACATAATCGTTAGTATTCATCATATGCAGTGTCCTGAGATGTAGGCGTAGTTAATAGTAGACCAATAGATCTCTAGATTTGTCTCTCTTTGTCTCTCTAGCTGTCCTTGCCTTTATCTGTATTTATGGCCAACACCAGCCAATCACGTTCCAGTGAGGGGGCACCAATGTGTATCCATATTCATTACTATTCATTACATCAGTACCCTTTGGATTTCATCAAGGTCTAGACTGTGCACAGTTATTCCTCACCCTATTTCCACAAAGTATATATCTACACCTACAAAGTTCATGTAGTCAATTTACAATTACTGTCACCAAACTCACAAAACAAAACTTTAATCCAAGCTTTTTTAAGGCTCCAAATTTTGCATGAAATTGACCTAAGTGTAGAACATGGGTCTTTAAATATGGATTAAATAACAGGACAGATTTGGTTCTATAGCCTTGGCTGGCAAAAGATGCTCTGAAAAAAATTAGACACATTCATAGTGATACAAATTAATACTTACAAGTTACAAATGTTGAACTATGAATTAAAATATAAATAGACACCTATGGTTATCTAAACTTATTTATAAATGGAACTTTGTCTGTGTGTGTGTGTGTCTGTGTGTGTGTGTGTGTGTCTGAGTGTGTGTGTATCTGTTACCTATAGACTCCGAAACAGCAGAACTGATTTTCTTGAAAATTTACACAGTGGTACTATAAGCATCTGCGAGTGTTCTTAGATAAGTTTTGTGTTGAGGTACCCCCTATAAATATCAAAAATCAATAATTGAAAAAATCGGTTTATAGAAGAAGTGGTCTGTTTTAATCAAATTTGATACACTCATAGACAAAGACATAAGAAACGATATTCAGAAGTTTCAAGGTTGCAGTTCTTACAATAGTGCAGAAGATCAATAATATATATATATAAAAGGCAAGATGTTTGGGTGTGTGTCTGTTTATCTGCCTGCATGCCTGTATTTTTTCAGCCCTTTTATTTTAGTTTTTGCTTCGGGTTTGGCTGTAAGTATGTATAATTGTAGTTCTTAGTCTCAGCCATGATACCATTTACTCAGAGGACTTATTTAGCTTTCAAAATTCAGTTTACGATGAAAAAAACTTATTTGATATCGATACCAGGAAATCAAAATTTGACTTACATCCATTCATTTTTCTTTCAGTCTACGGCTTTGCTTTAACTGGAAACAACTATTGCTTTTTAGTCTTTTGTGCCAATGTCCAAAGAGTCTGAGCTCCAGGACCGTGGATTAGTTTTAAAGCTTTCTTTACACCCGAGCAATGCCAGGCTATACTGCTAGTATATATATATATATTGAGGGGAGGGGAAATCACTTGTAAATAATTAGTGAGGAACATTTAAAATAAAATATCTCCAAACAAATTTAGAGACTTTACAAAATCCTTCTGTTGGCAAAGATAAGGTTTCCATAATGATATAGAGACTAATTTCAAAATCTTTAAATTAATTATGAATACTTCTAAACCATTCTTTCTTATAGAATTTGGCACATGCTATATTCTTCACTAGAAGCTGTGCACCCAACATAACCAAAATCACACTGGCAATTACATTCATAAACCAAATTTCTCAGTTGTAGGCACTAAATGTTAAGCAATAGCTGATTCCATATTTGTAGAGGGAAGGCGACACATGTTACTTATTTTGCCAAGTCTTATTTTTGCAGGCACATTCTGATTAATCCTCATTTCAAAATGTAAGGTTGTATACCTCGCATAACCAGCAGCACACTGGCAATTAAATTCATTAACCGAATTTCTCAGTTGTAAGCAAATTACTCTTATGAAATGATGGAAATGCAGACCTAAAAATACAACGCAGAAAAACAGACGGAAAACAATTAGAAAATATCCTATTGATCTGCTTAACTAAACTTTGGCCCTTATCTTCAATCCAAGAAACCTTCAAATATACCGGACACTTAGAAGGCTCCAGAAATTTAAGAGAATAAAATTCCCTAGTCTTCATATTAATAATATAATTAGTAAGGGTTTCCGGATTGCCATTACACAAGAAATTCTCCCTGATATTCTCCAGTTCAGAGTCCAGTCTCATAGGGGAACAAATTTTGAGTGCCCTGTGTACCAAGGTTTTAATAAGACTAATTTTTTTATTGATATAGGTGCAAACACCCACCAATTCATGTACAGGCTAGTAAAGGTGGGTTTATGATAGATACTCGTAAGGAAACCCCCTCTACTACGCTCAACGACAATGTCCAAAACAGGCAAGCAATTATCCTTCTCAACTTCCATAGAGAAGGATAAAGTTCTGTGTAAAGAGTAAGACTTATTAAAAAGTACATGTCCACACTTTCAGCCAAAAAAGTAGCAAAAGTGTCATTAACGTACCTAAAAAAAAAACTTTAGACTCTTTGGTAAAAAGCAATGACTTCTAGTAATCTGACTTCTAGTAACCTGCAAGGAAGGATTTTACAAAGTCTCTAAATTTGTTGGGGAATATTTTATTTTTATTGACCTTTGCTAATTATTTACACATTATTTCCCCTCCCCTCAATATAAGTATATATATATATATATATATATATATATATATATATATATATATATATATTTAGTGTATTGAGGCAGCAAATAATTTTCTAAACATGTACTGTTAAATATAAGAGACAGGTTTAATCATGAGCCGTTCTAAACATCGTATTTTGGCTTTAATTTCAGTTGAAAATAAAGACAAAAATTCTCCAAAATTTGGATAATTTTTTTATTCAGTTGGTTCTAAGCTTTCAGCTCACATGTGCCATCTTCAGAGAGATTATTAAGACAATAACACAATAACATCCACCATCAGCGACAATTTTATTTTGTGTTTGCAAATTTGCAATGCGGTTCTATGATGTCACACTGCGTGATTATTTTTGGTAACTATTGCAGTTGCCTAGCAGAGTTTTATGTCAACACAAAATAAAATCGTCACCGGATCTATTCAACTTGTATAGCGACTATTCTGAGGACCCAAGAAGTTATGCTAGGATTCATCATCAGAGGCTAAAGTTTGAACAACATAAGGTATGTGGATGATACAGTGCTGATAGCAGACACAGAAAGGAAACTATAAGACCTCCTACAGAAGGTAGCTGAAGAGAGTGACAAGAAAGGACTACAAATAAACTGCAAGAAAATCCAATGCATGGTCATCAGCAAAAAGAGCAGCCCAAAATGCCAGATACAGGTGGGGGATACTAAAATCAAGCAGGTACAAAAATTTAAATACCTGGGAACTGTTCTAACAGAAGACGGAAAATGCAACACAGAGATCCGGTGGTGAATTGGCATGGTGAAGGACACATTCCATAAATTGAGTAGAGTATTAAGAAACAGGACAATTTCACTAGAAACAAAGAAGAGAGTAATGGAATGATATGTGATTTTGGTTCTTCAATACGACAGGGAATGCTGGACAATATCATCAAAGATGAAGGAAAAACTTGAAGTAACTGAAATGTGGTTCTACAGAAGGATGCTGCAGACATCATGGATTGAGAATGTGAGCAATGATGATGTTTTGGAAAGCATGAAAATGGAAAGGAAATTAATACTGAGCATCAGGAAGAGACAGCTGAAGTTCCTGGGACATGCAATGAGGAAGAAGGGCTTGGAGAACTTGATACTAACAGGCCATATAGAAGGAAGGAGAGACAGAGGAATAACATATTTGAAGGACCTGATCAGGTGAATGACAGAACGAGGGTTTTGTGGTGTAACAGGAGAAAGCGTGCTAAGAGCCACCAGGGATAGGGAGACATGGAAAGCCATGATTTCCTGTGTCCTAAAAGGACAGGTCACATAGAAGAAGAAGACGTAGCAATCCCAAAGGTTCAATGTATGAGGATTAAATTTATGTATACGTGTGTGGAGAAATAGTTTTATTGTTGTCCACTGTTAGAATGTGAAGGATCATGTGACATCTAGAAAAAATGATAAGAGTAATAATATTGATGATGATGATGATGATGATGATGATGATGGCAAAATAAAAAAAAGAATTGTACATCAGTGTATACAAATATGTTAAGGTTTAGTCCGTCTGAATCTATCCTGCACTTATACAAATCTACCATCTGCCCATGTATTGAGTACTGCTGCCAAATCTGGTCGGGTGCCCCTACTATTCTCCTCGGGCTTCTTGACAAAATACAGCGAAGAATCTGTAACATGATTGATACCGACTTAGCTGACTGCCTGCAGTCACTCTCTCACCAGTGTGACGTGGCTTCCCTGTGCCTCTTCTATAAATACTTTCATGGCTTCTGCTCTGATGAACTTAAATCATTGGTGCCCCCTAGGTGTGAGTTTGCAGGAGATACTAGATTGGCAACTAGGTCCCACCCTTTTACAGTGAAACCGATGAAATGTAACCGCAATTTCTACTCCAACAGCTTCTTTTCTTGCACTTCCCGCCTGTGGAATTCCCTTCTACATGCTTGCTTCCTCGACGGCTATAACCGCCAGGAGTTTAAATGTAAGGTCAATAGACACCTCCTAACACACTAACCCTCCCATTCTTTCCAACTCTCCCCCTATGTACATCCTAACTCGTCTATCGCCCTGTGTAACCCCCTGCGCTATAGTGGCAGTGGAATGCCTTGCTTGGGGTGACACGATTAAAAATAAAAAAAAGTAAACAAATGCCCAAGAATTTTATTTGAATGTGTGTTGGGAATGTAGGGACGACAGTTTATTGACTTAATGATAATAATAATAATATTAATGATGATGTTTCTATTATTAAAATGGACATGGAAGTTACATGTGTGTCTGTGTATAGGTCTGTGTGTGTGTGTGTGGATAGTCATGGTAGATGTACCTTTTAGAGTTTGTTCAGACGTGGTTTGAATTTTGTAATAAATAAATTTTATTTTTTTATTCATGTTTGGCAAAGATAAAGTTGGAGAACTTGGAATTTGGTGAACTTATTAGTTGAACTTATTGGCAGATTTTCATTGTGGTACAGTGGATATCAACTCAAAACGACAAATCGGGGAGCCCAGTTCAAATTCCAGATGAATTCCTCGTGTTTACTTATGCACAAATACCCTTGGGAAAGGTATTAATCCATCTCTTCCCTCCAGTTATGGGTTAAATAATAGGACAGATTAGGTTCTATAGCCTTGGCTGGCAACCATTCTACCACAGAAAGCAATGGCAACCGACTACAGGATAATCTTCTGCTTAGTCAGTTATGTCTCTTTCGAGACATGATCACCCAAAGCGTGTATCACATATGTCACTTAACTGACTGACTGAATATAATAGTGGAAACATAATTAAAACTTCTACTGGGCATAAAGTGGGTGGTCATTTATCTGTTGTTATGAAGTAATAAACTGATCCCCCACTAATTAATACTTACAATATAATACATCTTTTCCCCCTCTAGCTATGAGTCAAATAACAGAACAGTTTGGGTTCTACAGCCTTGGACAGCAGCCAGTCTACTGCAGAAAGCAATGGCAACCTACTGCAGGATAATCTTCTGCCCAGGCAGTCATGTCTCTTTCAAGACATGATCGCCCAAGCATGTATCACATATGGCACTTGACTGACTGAGCATAATAGTTGGAAATATTTAAAGTTGCTACTAGGCATAAAGTGGGTGATCATTTATCTATTGTTATGAAGTAATAAACTGATCCCCCACAAATTATTACCTTATAATATAATACATCTCTTCCCCTCTAGCTATGAGTCAAATAACAGGACAGTTTGGGTTCTACAACCTTGGATGGCAGCCAGTTTACTGCAGAAAGCAATGGCAACCTACTGCAGGATAATCTTCTGCCCAGTCAGTCATGTCTCTTCCGAGACATGATTGCCCAAAGCATGTATCACGTATGGCACTTAACTGATTGGTTGAACATGTCTAAATGCTTACTGAATGGTATCTGCCTTGTGGTGAGACATTGTATTTGTTGGTAATGAATTGTCATTCTGTTTTTGAGGGTATATTTGGTTTGGCCAATGTAATCTTCATTAAAGTATTTACATTTAATAGCATATATTAGATTTTTTGATGGACAAGTGAAATGATTGTTTTGCAATAAAATCTTATCCTAATTTCAATTTTTACATTTTGTCTTCAATGATGTTAGAGTGACCACACAATTTTTTCAGTTTTGTCAGGAGATTTGTTTTGACTGATGGTTTAACAGTTAACACGTTTATAAATTTATGACCAGATGTTCAAAGTCAGGAAATGACTTGTATTGGAAATCTTTTCATCCATCTTTGTACAAGCCTGGAAAATATTTTCTAATGTATCTGCATCTGGACATTATTTCGGACCTTTCAAAATCCAAAATAGGGAAAATATTTTTCAAACTACTTCCCCAAAAGCTCTGAGCTATGCAAAATATTTAAGAGAAATGTAGTTAAATTAAGTTACAGCTGTCCTTCTAATTTAGAAAATCACATAAAGAGGCAAAATACCAAAATATTTAAAAACAACATACAGTTAATTAAAAATGTCACTGCAGAGATAAGAAATGATCACTTGAAGGAATAGGGAAAATATTTTTCCAACCACTTAACAAACGCTTCCCCAAAAGCCCTGAGTTATGCAAAATATCTAATAGAAACATGGTTAAATTAAGTTACAGCCATACTTGTAATTTAGAAAATCACATAAAGAGGCAAAATACCAAAATATTTAAAAACAACATATTGTTAATTAAAAATGTAACTGCAGAGGTAAATGTTCACTTGAAGGATTTTGTAAAAGCAAAGGAGTCATTTACAGAGCAGAAGTAAAAGATAAGTAAGGATGTACCGAAGATACTAAGGATGTACCGAAGGCAGTTTTAAAACATGATGAAATAATTACAAGTCCACATTCAAACTAGAAAAACTTAAAAATAGCACCACACTAGCCAACCTTGTATGGAAATTTAACAGAACAATGAAAAACCCCACGATGTGGAAAATATTTTTAAAAAAGTCAAACACTGCAATGGTGGTAATATCTGCAGATTGTGCAAAGAAGAAAAGTTGGCTATAGAATTATTTCCAGAATGACAAAAGCTACTGAATGAAAGGTTTGAAATAATGACCCATTAGAAAATATTTTCTAGAGTTGTACAAACTCAGATGAAAGTATTCCTGATAACAAATCACTCCATTACTTTGAACTTCCAGTTATGAACTTAAAAAAGCATTAACCTTTTAACCTTCAGTCAAAACAAATTGCCTGATGAAACCAAAAAGGTCCAAACCATGGTAGTGTAACCAGCTGATCTTTCCTACGTATAATCATCTGCACTAAAAAGTCTGCCTACTTCCACCAAACACCCATAGCCCAGGGGTAGAATCACCGACTGATGCCATTTTTGGTCAGGTTTCAATCCTGGGTAAAAAAGCAATCAGAGTTTAACCATACTGATGAGCTGTGATACAGCAAAACAGATCTGTCTGGGGATGACAATATATATATATATGTGTGTGTGTGTGTGTCAGATTAAATAAATTGCAAACACTATGTTTGCTTGTTTTTAATAAAATTGGAAAGAGGTTGTAAGTACTTGGGTACCTTAAGAAATGAATCAAAATAACAACTTTAAATAAATTGCAAACACTATGTTTGCTTGTTTTTAATAAAATTGGAAAGTGGTTGTAAGTACTTGGGTACCTTAAGAAATGAATCAAAATAACAACTGTCAATACTACAGTTCTGAAATCTTTTAATTGTAATAGGCAAAAGATTATCCGTGAGTGTGAACAGATTTTATTAAAAATAAGTAAGCATGTCTGCAATTTAATCTGACATGTTTAAAAGAAAATTTGCTGCCTACATACACAAATATATATATATATATATGTATATATATATTACGGAAATTAACAAAGATCAACGAAACTTGATTATAAACAACCAACAATTTGAAATGATTTGTTTGAACATTATTTTTGATTGACACTCATATTTAAGTAGATATTCTATTTTTTTTAATTAAACAGGTTAGAATCCTGCCAAATGACACACATTTTTGTAATAAAAATTTATTGTAAATAATCAGGCCGGTAGATAAAAATATATAATACTGTTTAATTAAAAAAAACAGAATATCTACTTAAATATGAGTATTGATCAAAAATAATGTTCAAACAAATCATTTTATATATATATATATTTCAGAAAACTTGAAAAAAGAGTATAGTTTGATTATAACATCTCCTTAAGCACAAAGATTGGCATCTTAGAAATATTTATTCTAACCCTCCTTTTTAATTCCTCTGAAGTGTCGACCACATATCAAAGGCACATTAGGGTCTTGAAACATTTTCTTTAGCAGTGCTTTACATGAATCTTGAACATCTAATGGCAGTCTTGTACACCAGACACAAAAGTCTTTCAGTGTTCAAGCATAACCAGCATAGAGAAACTACTTCTCCATAATCACATATTCTTCTTCCATGTGCCTTGTCCCTTCAGGACGTAGGCGATCACGGCCTTCCACTTTTCCCTATCCCTGGTGGCTCTTAGCATGCCTTCTCCCGTTACACCATGCAATCCTTGTTCCATCATCCACCTTGATTAGGTCCTTCAAATATGTTATCCACTGCTTTCCTCTGTCTCTTTTTCCCTCTATCTGGCCTGTTAGTATCAGGTTTTCCAAGCCCTCCTTCCTCATTGCATATGCCATGAACTTCAGCTGTCTCTTCCTGATGCTCAGTATTAATTTTCTTTTTATTTCCATCATTTCCAAGACCTCATCATTGCTCACATGCTCAATCCATGATATTCACAGCATCCTTCTGTAGAACCACATTTCAGTTGCTTCAAGTTTTTCCTTCATCTTTGATGATATTGTCCAGCATTTACTGCCATATTGAAGGATGGAGAGCATGTAGCAATCCAGTACTCTCTTCCTAGTTTCTGTCCTGTTTCTTAATACTTTACTCAGCTTCTGGAATGCTTCCTTTGCCATGAAAATTCGCCTTTAGATCTCTGTGTAGATTGCCCAAAAAACCTTTTTATGTTGAGATGGCACAAGGTAATCAACTTGCTCATAAGCCTAAAACAGGTTTCAGTGGTGTTGATAAGTGTAGCCTAAACACGCCTATTATCAGTGTTGAGGATTGTGAAACTGTTGCGAGAGTTAGATCTGGCAAAAGAATGGTTGATTAAGGAATGCTGCAACAATTTTTAGCAGAAGAAAATTGAGCATTCCACCAAAAAACATACCATTCAGTCAGTCAGTTAAATGTCATACATGATACGCACTTTTGACGATCATGTCTCAAAAGAGACATGATTGACTGCGGAGAAGATTATCCTGCAGTAGGTTGCCATTGCTTTCTGTGGTAGACCAGTTGCCAGGCAGGTCCGTAAAACCCGATCTGTCCTATTATTTAACCCATAACTGAAGGGAACAGACGGAATAATATCTTTCCCAAGAGTATTTGTGCATAAGTGAATCCAAGGAATTTTACTGGAATTCGAACTGTGCTCCTTGATTTGTCCTTCAAATCTTTAGAGCCACTAAAGTTTGAGTAATGACTAGGAATCCTACTCAAAAGAGACAAAGACCATTTTATTTTTTAAAATCAATATCACCACAGGCAAGGCAGTAAAGCCACTAAGACACAAAGGGTTACAGTGTGTGGAGGATTAGGAACAGGAATATTAACAATGAGCAGAAAGGGAAAAGAGTAATCACAAGGACAGTAGATAGCAATTAACGTTGCCCTTAATTTTTTACAGATTAAAGTTGGCTGGAAATAATAGAGCCAGAAAGAATTTCTAGAAACCAGAAATGTGAGAAAAGAAACAGCATAGAACTTACTTCTACATCTAACCAGCTCAACTCTAAATTTATGAGACCTAATTGCTAATCTAGTACTGGACTTAAATTCATCAAGTCTAGATACCACAGTGAAGAGCTCATTTGAACTTTTTCTTCTTCTTCTTCATGTTTTGTGTCCTTTCAGGGCATAGACAATGGACCTACACTTGGCTCCGTCTCTTGTCGCTCTCAATAATTTTTCTCTTGGTATCGCTTATAAGCTCCACTCCATCAACCATTTGCTCAGACCTAATGAGTATGTCTCATGCTGCTTTCCCCATGTCTCTCCTTCCATTTATCCGACCTGTGAGTATCAAGTTCTTCAGACCTTCCTTCCTTGTTATGTGTCACAGGAACCTCATTTGTCTCTTCCTGATATTTATTATCAGTTTTCTTCTCGTTTGCATCCTTTCCAACACCTCATCGTTGCACACGTGCTCCGTCCATGGTATCCTCAGCATCCTTCTGTAAAACCACATTTCTGCTGCCTCAAGCCTCTCCCTCTTCTTTGATGATATCGTCCAGCATCCACTTCCATACAGAAGGACAGATATCACATAGCAATTCAGCACTCTTTTTTTTTATTTCTAGTGAGATTTTCCTGTTCCTCAGTCCTCTGTCTAGCTTCTGAAATGCGTCTTTGGCCATGGCAATGCGTCTTTGGATCCCCATGTTGCATTTTCTATCCTCTGTCAAGACACTTCCCAGGTATTTGAGTTTTGTACTTGTTTTATTTAAGATTCTTCAACTTGCAGTTAGCATATTGGTCTCCTCTTTTTGCTGATGACCATACATTCAGTTTATGCACAACATTACTTTATTAGTCAATACTAATTATAGTTATACATCTTAATTATAGTTAATATTAAACCTTATAGAATTTTTATACACATACGTATATATATGCACATATCCTTATCTTTACATATATATATATATATATATACATGTATATGTATGGGTCCTATTTTTGGCTCTTGTAGTATTTTTTTAGCATGATTGTAATGTTAGCTCACTGATGTGCTTGCAGTTTACTGCAGTTTCATGCCTCTGGTTTAAAAGTTTGTTACTGCTCATATATTTATACTTAAATATATGAGCAGTAATGAGATTGTCCAGCATTCACTGCCGTATTGAAGAACTGACATCACAAAGCAATCCAGCACTCTTTTCTTTGTTTCTAATGAGATTTTCCTGTTTTTCATTAATCTGGTTAGCTTCTGAAATGCGTCTTTGAGTATGCCAATGCGTCTTTGGATCTCCGTGTTGCATTTTCCATCCTCTGTCAAAATACTTCTCGGGTATTTGAATTATTTTACTTGTTTTATTTAAGATTCTTCAACTTGCAGTCGGCATCTTGGTCTCCTCTTTTTACTGATGACCATACATTCAGTTTTCTTGAGGTTTATGCACAGTCCTTTCTTTTTACTTTCTTTGGCTAACTTCTGTAGAAGGTCCTGCATTTTACTTTCCGTATCTGTTCAGCACTGTGTCATCCACGTATAGGATATTGTTGAAATTGTGGCCTCCAATGACGAATCCTGGCAAGGCTTTTATTTCTCTTATGATTGCTTTTAATGCTCTGTAATTGCAGTGGGAACTGGATAATTTCCTTACAGTCGTAGTAAAGGTGTGGTTCTGAAACCGTGCCCTGCGACTAACATGTACTAACATGGCGATCATAGACTTCCAATTAGCTCTGACTCTTGTGGCTCTCAATAATTTTTCTCATGGTATCTCTTCCAAGTCACGCTCCATCAACTATTTGCTCAGACTTAACAAGTACGTCTCGCACTTCTTCCCCCTGTATCTTCTTCCATTTATCCGACCAGTGAGTATCAAGTTCTCCTGGTCTTCCTTCCTCATTACGTGTCATAGGAACATCATTTGTCTCTTCCTGATATTTATTATCAGTTTTCTTCTCGTTTGCATCCTTTCCAACACCTCATCATTGCACACGTGCTCTGTCCATGGTATCCTCAGCATCCTTCTGTAAAACCACATTTCTGCCACCTCAAGCCTCTCCCTCTTCTTTGATGATATCGTCCAGCATCCACTTCCCTACAGAAGGACAGATATCATGTAGCGATCCAGCGCTCTTTTTTTTGTTTCTAGTGAGATTTTCCTGTCCCTCAGTTCTCTGGTTAGCTTCTTAAATGTGTCTTTGGTCATGTCAATGCGTCTTTGGACCTCAGTGTCACATTTTCCATCCTCTGTCAAATTAATTCCCAGGTATTTGAATTTTTTTATTTGTTTTATTTTAGATTCTCCAACTTGTTTTTTTTTTTTTTGCTGATGACCATACATTCAGTTTTCTTGAGGTTTATTATAAAAAATACACAGCGAAGCTACCATATGATGGTGAGTAAGTATCTGAAGCTGAGCTGCCAGTTCAGGACTAATAATATTGCTGATTCTTCTTTGAAATCTTATCAAGGAGCTCAAGTTTAAATAGCAGGGGCTGCAAAAAGACCATCAAATATTTCTTTCCTTGCATAAAATCTCACCACCATTTTCTTGATAATATTATTTTTCAATTCCATAACATTAAAAATCAAATCGTATCTGATTTTACTTTCTTTTTTCTTATTATGTTCATTAATTTTGATCCCATTTAGTTGTTGGCCTGAATTATTAATTGAAAACATCTTATCTATCTGTCTCTCTTTCTCTCTCTCTGTCTTACAATCTTTGTTGCTCACGCTCTTTGTCATTCTATCTCTCTCTCTCTCTCTCTCTCTAATCTCACATACTCTCTCTATCTTTCTTGCTTTCTTTCTCCAACAATATTCTATCTCTATCTCTTTCTCTTTCTCCCTCTGTCTTTTCTGTCATTCTTTCTCTCTCTAATCTCACATACTCTCTCTATCTTTCTTGCTTTCTTTCTTCAACAATATTCTATCTCTATCTCTTTTTCTTTCTCCCTCTGTCTTTTCTGTCATTCTTTCTCTCTCTAATCTCACATACTCTCTCTATCTTTTTTGCTTTCTTTCTTCAACAATATTCTATCTCTATCTCTTTCTCTTTCTCCCTCTGTCTTTTCTGTCATTCTTTCTCTCTCTAATCTCACATACTCTCTCTATCTTTCTTGCTTTCTTTCTTCAACAATATTCTATCTCTATCTCTTTCTCTTTCTCTTTCTCCCTCTGTCTTTTCTATCATTCTCTCTCTCTCTAATCTCATATACTCTCTCTATCTTTCTTGCTTACTTTCTTCAAGAATATTCTATCTCTATCTCTTTCTCTTTCTCCCTCTGTTTTTCTGTCATTCTTTCTCTCTAATCTCACATACTCTCTATCTTTCTTGCTTTCTTTCTTTCAACAATATTCTATCTCTCACCTCCTTTCTCTTTCTCCCTCTGTCTTTTCTGTCATTCTCTCTCTCTCTGTCTCACATACTCTCTCTATCTTTCTTGCTTTCTTTCTTTCAAATAAATAATCTTCTATCTCTACCTCTTTCTTTCTTTCTTTCCCTCCCTGTCTTTCTTTCTGTCATTCTTTCTCTTTCTCTAATCTCACATACTCTCTATCTTTTTTGCTTTCTTTCTTCAACAATATTCTATCTCTATCTCTTTCGCTTTCTCCCTCTGTCTTTTCTATCATTCTCTCTCTCTCTAATCTCATATACTCTCTCTATCTTTCTGTTTCTTTCTTTCTTCAACAATATTCTATCTCTATCTCTTTCTCTTTCTCCCTCTGTCTTTTCTGTCATTCTTTCTCTCTCTTAATCTCACATACTCTCTCTATCTTTCTTGCTTTCTTTCTTCTGCATCAATATTCTATCTCTATCTCTTTCTCTCCCTCTGTCTTTCTGTCAGTTTCTCTCTCTAATCTCATATACTCTCTCTATCTTTCGTTTTCTTTCTTCAACAATATTCTATCTCTATCTCTTTTTCTTTCTCCCTCTGTCTTTTCTGTCATTCTCTCTCTCTCTCTAATCTCACATACTCTGTCTATCTTTCTTGCTTTCTCTCTTTCAACAATATTCCTATCTCTATCTCTTCTCCCTCTGTTTTTCTGTCATTCTTTCTCTCTCTAATCTCACATACCTCTATCTTTCTTGCTTTCTCTTTCTTCAACAATATTCTATCTCTATCTCTTTCTCTTTCTCCCTCTGTCTTTTCTGTCATTCTCTCTCTCTAATCTCACATACTCTGTCTATCTTTCTTGCTTTCTCTTTCTCTTTCAACAATATTCCTATCTCTATCTCTTTCTCTTTCTCCCTCTGTCTTTTCTGTCATTCTCTCTCTCTCTAATCTCACATACTCTCTCTATCTTTCTTGCTTTCTTTCTTCAACAATATTCTATCTCTATCTCTTTCTCTTTCTCCCTCTGTCTTTTTCTGTCAGTCTCTCTCTCTCTAATCTCACATACTCTCTCTATCTTTCTTGCTTTCTTTCTTTCAACAATATTCTATCTCTATCTCTCTTTCTCTTTCTCCCTCTGTCTTTTCTGTCATTCTTTCTCTCTCTAATCTCACATACTCTCTCTATCTTTCTTGCTTTCTTTCTTTCAACAATATTCTATCTCTATCTCTTTCTCTTTCTCCCTCTGTCTTTTCTGTCAGTCTCTCTCTCTAATCTTATACTCTCTCTATCTTTCTTGCTTTCTTTCTTTCAAACAAATATTCTATCTCTATCTCTTTCTCTTTCTCCCTCTGTCTTTTCTGTCAGTCTCTCTCTCTGACTCACTCTCTCTCTATCTTTCTTGCTTTCTTTCTTTCAACAATATTCTATCTCTATCTCTTTCTCCCTCTGTTTTTCTGTCATTCTTTCTCTCTCTAATCTCACATACTCTCTCTATCTTTCTTGCTTTCTTTCTTCAACAATATTCTATCTCTCTATCTCTTTCTCTTTCTCCCTCTGTCTTTTCTGTCAGTCTTTCTCTCTCTAATCTCATATACTCTCTCTATCTTTCTTGCTTTCTTTCTTCAACAATATTCTATCTCTATCTCTTTCTCTTTCTCCCTCTGTTTTTCTGTCATTCTTTCTCTCTCTAATCTCACATACTCTCTCTATCTTTCTTGCTTTCTTTCTTCAACAATATTCTATCTCTATCTCTTTCTCTTTCTCCCTCTGTCTTTTCTGTCATTCTCTCTCTCTAATCTCACATACTCTGTCTATCTTTCTTGCTTTCTTTCTTCAACAAATATTCTATCTCTATCTCTTTCTCTTTCTCCCTCTGTCTTTTCTGTCATTCTTTCTCTCTCTAATCTCACATACTCTCTCTATCTTTCTTGCTTTCTTTCTTCAACAATATTCTATCTCTATCTCTTTCTCTTTCTCCCTCTGTCTTTTCTTTTCACCTCTCACTAACACCACATTCTGTTATTTTCAACATTATCTTTCAAATAATCAATTCAAGCGAGCATTATATTTTTTGTTCCATTTTACATTTGTTTTTCTTTCATAAACCTTCAGGGAAGCCTTACAAAAGAAAGGCTTTGACAGCCATAAACAGTTGATTTAATTATAAGATAGGCAATGAGTACAAAACTTATCAAAAATAGAATTTGATCTCATAATTTATATATAATCAAACAAATTGGCAAAAAACTCAATGCACTTGCAAATAAGAGTGACCAATATGATGAGATTTGAGAGAATTTATCATTTATTAGGCAAGAGAGGAATGTATTTGACATAAGATTGTCTGACAGTTTTGTCATAAAAACTGTTAACCCAGGTTGAGAGCAATCAGAAAAGAGTTGTTGTCAAAATAATAGATGAAATTTTAAAACAGATTACAAATTATTTAAAATTGATTATCAATGATGGTTACTTATGTTTAACTAGCAGTATAGCCCAACATTGCCCTGATGTAATGAAAGCTTTAAAACTAATCCATAGTCCTGGAGCTCAGACTCAGCCTGAAGAATATTTGAGTGAAGTTTGGTGAGAATCGGTTAAAAATTGTGGATTTGTATAAAGGACATACAGACAGATAAACAGACACACACACAAACATCTTGCCTTTTATATATATATTTAGATTAGATAATAAAAAATGTAATAAAAATGTATAATGAATATCACAAAACAAAAACAATGGTTAAGTATTTTCTTGAAATAATATTGGTTCAGAACAAATCTGTATAATATTGTTATTAATTGAATTATAAAAACAATATTCAGAAATTTGTACATAGATTTATTCATTCATGTATGTGACATTTTAATCAACCATTCTTTCGCCAGATCTAACTCTAGCAACAGTTTCACAGTTTTCAACACTGATACTAGGCGTGTTTAGGCTACACTTAACAACATCATCGAACCCAACTGTAATTCAAACTTGGCACCCTGATCTTTCATTCCATGTTGATATCCACTGTACCACACAAGCACTGCTTCTATAATATTTTTAAATAAAAAGTAAGAAATAATGAAAAGGTATCATATTTTCTTCCATTTTCACTTTCAATAGTAAAATATTTAAAATTCACAAACAATTTCTATAGAAAGGCATATTGAAATGTAACTGTTAAAAATATGTATACATGTCATAAATTTCAGTCATGTGCGAAATGAAATCACATGTTCAAATTACACCTATTGAAAAATGCTACAAACCTTTTTTGAACCCATTAACAAAAACAGTCTTTCTTCCCTCCCCCCTCCCCCTCCCCCTCTCTCTGTATGTAATTTTAGACTGTCCTCTCCCCCCTCCCCCTCTCTCTGTATGTAATTTTAGACTGTCCTCTCCCCCTCCCCCCTCTCTCTGTATGTAATTTTAGACTGTCCTCTCCCCCCTCCCCCTCTCTCTGTATGTAATTTTAGACTGTCCTCTCCCCCCTCCCCCTCTCTCTGTATGTAATTTTAGACTGTCCTCCCCCCTCCCCCTCTCTCTGTATGTAATTTTAGACTGTCCTCTCCCCCCTCCCCCTCTCTCTGTATGTAATTTTAGACTGTCCTCTCCCCCCTCCCCCCTCTCTCTGTATGTAATTTTAGACTGTCCATTTTAGACTGTCCATTTTAGACTGTCCATTTGAGAAAATTTTCTTGACCTGAATAATTATTTGTATGAGTACAGGAGAGAGCCAAGCATTCAAACATATTCTTTGGGTTAGAATAAAACAATTTTGGATGTTTTTCTTGTTGAAATACAGTCAAACAATGGCAAACGCATATATGCTGAGGGCATTAAAACTTCTATAAGTAACTGAATATATTGAAAAATTAAGAAGTATAAATATTAGGTAGAAGCATTTTTTTTTCAATAATATTCACTTAATTTACATTATTTGGACTATTGTTCTCATCTTGGTTGCCATTTGTACAGGTCCTGGGTAAGACGGTAAACTGCATCTGGCAGCAAGGCCTCTGACTGGGAGGTTGTGAGAAGCATGGAATCACCTCTTAATTGCTGTTGTTCCCAGGATATATGAATTTACTCAAGCAACAAGATTAGCAGCTAGGTCCCACCCTTTTACTGTGAAACCAATAAAATGTAAATGCAAATTCTACTCCAGCAGCTTCTTTTCTCGCACTTCCCACCAGTGGAATTCCCTTCCATTTACTTGCTTCTCCAACAGCTACAATCTCTAGGAATGTAAATGTAAAGTCATTTCCTATTTCACTAACCTGCATCCTCTCTCCCATGCTCCTTTCTCCATCCACTCCACTCTCATCAGTATTCTCATCCTTCTCTTACCCACTTCCTGACACCCCCTATAACCTGTCACTCTTTCTCATAACTTTCCTCCTATGTAATCTCCTGCGCATTAGCGGCAGTAAACTGCCTTGCTTGGGACAATCTAAACTTATTTATGAATGGAACTTTGTCTCTCTGTGTGTGTCTGTGTGTGTCACTCTTTCTCATAACTTTCCTCCTATGTAACCCCCTGTAAAACAGTGGCAGTAAAATGCCTTGCTTGGGGCGATATGATTATAAAAAATATTCTATACTATTATAACATGGATATAAAGTGGGGGATCAATTCTATATTACAATCAATATATAAACCGATCCCTCACTTTATGGCCACATTCATCCTTTTCTTACCCACTTCCCGACACTTCCTATAAACAGTCATTCTTTCTCATAACTTTCCTTCTATGTAACCCCCTGCAAAACAGTGGCAGTAAAATGCCTTGCTTGGGGTGATATGATTATATATAAAAAAAACCTCTTTTCTTCACTTTCACAAGGATTCACAATGATGTGTGAAATCCTGGTTTTTCCAAATAAAAATGAATTGACCATGTGCTTAAAGAAAAAGCTGAAACCAGATTTTGCAAGTTAAATTGATTTTTGACCAATGGGAGCGACTTGCAAGACTTGAGGACTACAAGAGTGCAAAAAATCTAATGACAATAAATTTAGTGTCAGTCAGTCAGTCAGGGATGGAACCAGCAAAGACAACATGCTAAAACGTAATGTCCAAAGAGTCTGAGCTCCAGGACCATGGATTAGTTTTAAAGCTTTCATTACACCCAAGCAACGCCAGGCTATACTGCTAGTGCATATATATATATATATATATATATATATATATATATATATATTAGGTGCGATTGGTAAATTGTCGCAATTATTTTATTATTTCAAATATTTTTTAGGCTGAGTCTGATCTCCAGGACCATGGATTAGTTTTAAAGCTTTCATTACACCTGAGCAACGCCAGGCTATACTGCTTGTATATATATATATATATATATATATATATATATATTAGGTGCGATTGTTAAATTGTCGCAATTATTTTATTATTTCAAATATTCTTTAGGCTGAGTCTGAGCTCCAGGACCATGGATTAGTTTTAAAGCTTTCATTACACCCGAGCAACGCCGGGCTATACTGCCAGTATATATATATATATGTGTGGTAATCTATATTTAGTTTAATTAAATAAGACAAAATACTTTTAATTTTTCAGTAATATTAAACAGTCTTTAAATTAAGTGATGCACATTTCTTTAATAGGAAACTATATAACTGCTTTGCCAATTTTACAGTAGCATATGACCAAATCAATAGAGACTTCATCTTTTTCATCCACTAGAAGCCAGTTTCCAAGCATCAAATCCACTGAAGGCATCAAATTAATAGAGGAAAAATATCAATCCTTAGAATCATGTTTGTCAGGAACCTGAATAGAGAAACATTTCAGACCTCATTAGGAGTATCTATGACAAGAAGAAAATGAGAACCTCAATCTTTTCTTAGGCTATACCTTGCGTATATACAAACACAGATGTGATGAGATGACCACTGACCATTTAAACATTCCATACCACATCCCAAAAATATGTCTACTCATAGAAAACAATGATCCTGTTTTTCCTTCCAAGGCCAATATGATGATGAGTTGGGAGGGCTGTGCTGATTCCTAGTTGGGATAAGGATTCTGAACAGAAACTCAGAATTCTTTATCAAGTATTCAAAGAAATGTAACTTAAGACGAACCTTTCTAAAACAGAAACTCTGATCTGGAATTGGGAAGAAAGCGGTGATTGCACCTACCCTGAATTCATCCTAAACATATTGGATGTGGAATTAGAAAATACTAAACTCTTCAGATATTTTGGTTAATGGCTCAGCTATAACAAATTAAGTAATAGAGAAAAGAAAATTAAACAGAGAATAGGTTGTGCCAGAAGTAATTTTGCCCAACACTTCAAGTAGCTATGTAACTAAAACATCAACCTGAAACCTTGTTTGTTTGTTTGTTTTGAGGTTTGTTTTGACATCAATCTTGATGGGCTCATTTAAGGTCATAACCAATGATTTTTGGGTAAGGTTATTTTATTTACAACATTTTTTTTCGAGTATCAAGATTCATTGGGATTTGTTTTTAAGAACAGGATCCCCAAGTTCTACCCGTGTTATTTAACCCATAACTGGAGGGAAGGAACGGATTAATACCTTTCCCAAGGGTACCAGTGCTTAAGTGAATGCAGGTATTCAACTGGAATTCAAACACAGCTCACCGATTTCTCTTTCCGAGCTGATACCCACTGCACCACAATGTACATCCGTCACTATATGCTTACAGCACCTGGTACTCTCAAGTGGTCACCCATCTATGTACTGACCAGGCTCAACATTATTTAATTTTGGTGATCGAGCGAGAACCGGTGTATTCAATGTGATATGGCCGTAAGCACGCACATCTGTCACTATATGCTTACAGCCCCTGGTATTCCCAAGCAGTCACCCATCTAAGTACTGACCAGGCTCAACGTTGCTTAACTTCAGTGATCGAGCGAGAACCGGTGTATTCAACGTGATATGGCCGTAAGCACGCACATCTGTCTCTATATGCTTACAGCACCTGGTATTCCCAAGCAGTCACCCATCTAAGTACTGACCAGGCTCAACATTGCTTAACTTCAGTGATCGAGTGAGAACCAGTGTATTCAATGTGATATGGCTGTAAGCATGCACATCTGTCACTATATGCTTACAGCACCTGGTATTCCCAAGCTAGTCACCCATCTAAGTACTGACCAGGCTCAACGTTGCTTAACTTCGGTGATCGAGTGAGAACCGGTGTATTCAACGTGATATGGCCGTAAGCACGCACATCTGTCACTATATGCTTACAGCACCTGGTATTCCCAAGCAGTCACCCATCTAAGTACTGACCAGGCTCAACGTTGCTTAACTTCGGTGATCGAGTGAGAACCGGTGTATTCAACGTGATATGGCCGTAAGCACGCACATCTGTCACTATATGCTTACAGCACCTGGTATTCCCAAGCAGTCACCCATCTTAACTTCGGTGATCGAGCGAGAACCGGTGTATTCGATGTGATTGGCCGTAAGCCCTGAAACCTTGAGTTATATTCTTAAACAGCCTTTTCAGATTGAGTCTTTTCCATGGCTGTTATACATGCCACCAAACCTGTTCAGAAACATCATTTTTATACAACGACTTCCTAATATCAATAGTAAAAAAAGAATTTGAGAATGTAAAACCTGAGAATCTTAGTTAAGATAATTCTACTTTGAACATTGTGAACTGGCAATACAGAATGAAGAACTATACCAAATAACAAACCACATCAATATAGGACTACCAACAGCAATAGTGATAACAGCTACTGGACTTTTTTCTTTTTTTTTAATCATATCACCCCAAGTAAGGCAGGGGTGTGCAGGGGGTTATTTAAGAGGAAAATTATGAGAAAGAGTGACAGGTTATAATGGGTGTCAGGAAGTGGGTAAGTGAAGGATTTTTTCTTTTTTTTTATCATATCACTCCAAGCAAAGCAGGGGTGTGCAGGGGGTTACATAGGAAGAAAGTTATGAGAAAGAGTAACAGGTTATAGGGGGTGTCAGGAAGTGGGTAAAAGAAGGATGTTTTACTTTTTTAAAAATCATATCACCTCAAGCAAGGCAGGGGTGTGAAGGGGGTTGCATAGGAAGGAAGTTATGAGAAAGAGTAACAGGTTATAGGGGGTGTCAGGAAGTGGGTAAAAGAAGGATGTTTTATTTTTTTTAAAATCATATCACCTCAAGCAAGGCAGGGGTGTGAAGGGGGTTACATAGGAAGAAAGTTATGAGAAAGAGTAACAGGTTATAGGGGGTGTTAGGAAGTGGGTAAAAGAAGGATGTTTTACTTTTTTTAAAATCATATCACCTCAAGCAAGGCAGGGGTGTGAAGGGGGTTACATAGGAGGTAACTCATGAGAAAGAGTAACAGGTTATAGGGGGTGTCAGGAAGTGGGTAAAAGAAGGATGTTTTACTTTTTTTAAAATCATATCACCTCAAGCAAGGCAGGGGTGTGAAGGGGGTTACATAGGAAGAAAGTTATGAGAAAGAGTAACAGGTTATAGGGGGTGTCAGGAAGTGGGTAAAAGAAGGATGTTTTACTTTTTTTTAAATCATATCACCTCAAGCAAGGCAGGGGTGTGAAGGGGGTTACATAGGAGGTAACTTATGAGAAAGAGTAACAGGTTATAGGGGGTGTCAGGAAGTGGGTAAAAGAAGGATGTTTTACTTTTTTTTAAATCATATCACCTCAAGCAAGGCAGGGGTGTGAAGGGGGTTACATAGGAGGTAACTTATGAGAAAGAGTGACAGGTTATAGGGGGTGTCAGGAAGTGGGTAAAAGAAGGATGTTTTACTTTTTTTAAAATCATATCACCTCAAGCAAGGCAGGAGTGTGAAGGGGGTTACATAGGAAGAAAGTTATGAGAAACAGTAACAGGTTATAGGAGGTGTCAGGAAGTGGGTAAAAGAAGGATGTTTACTTTTTTTAAAATCATATCACCTCAAACAAGGCAGGAGTGTGAAGGGGTTACATAAGGAAGAAAGTTATGAGAAAGGAAGTAACAGGTTATAGGGGGTGTCATGAAGTGGGTAAAAGAAGGATGTTTTACTTTTTTTAAAATCATATCACCTCAAGCAAGGCAGGGGTGTGAAGGGGGTTACATAGGAAGAAAGTTATGAGAAAGAGTAACAGGTTATAGGGGGTGTCAGGAAGTGGGTAAAAGAAGGATGTTTTACTTTTTTTAAAATCATATCACCTCAAGCATGGCAGGGGTGTGAAGGGGGTTACATAGGAGGTAACTTATGAGAAAGAGTAACAGGTTATAGGGGGTGTCAGGAAGTGGGTAAACGAAGGATGTTTTACGTTTTTTAAAATCATATCACCTCAAGCATGGCAGGGGTGTGAAGGGGGTTACATAGGAGGTAACTTATGAGAAAGAGTAACAGGTTATAGGGGGTGTCAGGAAGTGGGTAAAAGAAGGATGTTTTACTTTTTTTTAAATCATATCACCTCAAGCAAGGCAGGGGTGTGAAGGGGGTTACATAGGAGGTAACTTATGAGAAAGAGTAACAGGTTATAGGGGGTGTCAGGAAGTGGGTAAAAGAAGGATGTTTTACTTTTTTTAAAATCATATCACCTCAAGCAAGGCAGGGGTGTGAAGGGGGTTACATAGGAGGTAACTTATGAGAAAGAGTGACAGGTTATAGGGGGTGTCAGATTAAGTGGATAAGAGAAGGATAAAAATTCTGATGAGAGTAAAATGAAATGTGAAAGGAAAATGAGAGAGAGGATGATATCTCAGTGATATATGAGATGACTATTGACTTTACATTTAAATTCCTGGAGATTGTAGCTGTTGAAGAAGCAAGTAAATGGAAGGGAATTCCACTGGTGGGAAGTGTGAGAAAAGAAGCTGATGGAGTAGAATTTGCATTTACATTTTATTGGTTTCACAGTAAAAGGGTGGGACCTAGCTTCTAATCTTGTTGTTAGTCAAGGTGCTAAACTTGTCCATATCTAAACTTATTTATAAATTAGTT
Organism: Ascarosepion bandense; assembly: GCA_037127315.1. Lineage (NCBI taxonomy): Eukaryota > Metazoa > Mollusca > Cephalopoda > Sepiida > Sepiidae > Ascarosepion > Ascarosepion bandense. The sequence goes on along the minus strand of JBBBDQ010000299.1, from coordinate 3,139,233 downwards.
ATTGAAGAAAACTACCTTTTTTGATCTGAACATCCAGAAAAAAATCGAACTACATTTTGTCTCCTGTAACTCTAGTGCAGTCATGTAATTAATTGCTGAATTACTTTTGGCATAGTACAACAAATTTCGATCTATTTTCGGGCCAATTTACTTCCTTTACTGAAATTTCCGCCTATTTACTTCCTGTAATGAAAGTAATACGTGATTTTTTTCTACATGTATTACTTTCATTACAGGAAGTAAATAGGCAGAAATTTGTTGCCTATGCAGAAAGTCATTCTGCAGTTAATTACATGACTTCGTGAGAGTTACGGGAGACAAAAAGTGCGAGATGAAGTTCGATTTTTTTATGGACGTTCAGATCAAAAAAGGTAGGTTTCTTCAATAACTAATTGTTGATTTGAGTTCAGCATATACATTTGCAAAGAAATAATGCTATTTTGGATAAATTTGAAGGGGAAAAAGCCTTTGGGATCTAAAAGAAAAAATTACCTATAACAGAAGTTATTTAGATTTAAGGATCAGTTTAAAAAATAATATAATAACAGAATAATCCACAACAACAAAGACCCCATTTTTCTAATTTTTAACTCAAATGTAATTGATCCTGGCAATTCAAATGTATAAAAAGTATGCACATAATTTTAATAGCAACTGTGTTCATTTTTTTAAAATTCATGTTAAAAAAATTTATAAAGAGTAAATTAACAAATGTTAGGAACAAAAACCTTATCTCAAGCTGTTTTTGAAATGTGTCAAGTACCTTATAAAGTGTATCTATATTTTTAAGGACATTCTGAATAGTTACACAATACGCACATAATTTTAATAGCAACTGTGTTCATTCTTTTTTAAATTCATGTTTAAAAAAATCATAAAGAGTAAATATAACAGATGTTAGGAACAAAAGCCTTATCTCAAGCTGTTTTTGAAATGTACCTTATAAAGTGTGTCTGTATTTTTAAGGACATTCTGAATAGTTACACAATATACACACATGCATATTACATAAGACATGTTATTTTAAAATTACTATTGAGATGAAAAGGTTCTAGAATTTTAGCATTAAATATGCAAATAATTCTCAGTTTAAGTTTAAGTTTTAAATTATAAATGTCAATGTAAGGAAGCCGAAAGTTTGTCAATATGAAAAACAGAATTGGTAAACTGAGGTTGATTTTCAGATACTTGGTTTCACTGGTTCAATTTCTCTTAGCATAAATACCAGCAGTATAATCTGGTGTTGCTCGGGTGTAATGAAAGCTTTAAAACTAATCCATGGTCCTGGAGCTCAGACTCTTTGGACGTTGGCACGAAAGACTAAAAAGCAATAGTTGTTTCCAGTTAAAGCAAAACTGTAGACTGAAAGAAAAATGAATGGATGTAAGTCAAATTTTGATTTCCTAGTATCGATATCAAATAAATTTTTTTCGCCATAAACTGAATTTTGAAGGTTAAATAAGTCCTCTGAGTAAATGGTATCATGGCTGAGACTAAGAACTACAATTATGCCTACTTAGAGCCAAACCCGAAGCAAAAATTAAAATAAAAGGGCTGAAAAAATACATACAGGCAGATAAACAGACACACACCCAAACATTTTGCCTTTTGTATATATATATATATATATATTATCAATTTTCTGCACTATTGTAAGAACTGCAACTTTGAAACTTCTGCATATTGTTTCTTATGTCTTTGTCTATGAGTGTATCAAATTTGATTAAAATCGAACCACTCCTTCTATAACCCAATTTTTTCAATTATCAATTTTCAATATTTATCGGAGGTACCTCAACACAAAACCTAGCTAAAAACACTGGCAGAAGCTTATAGTACAACTTTGTAAATTTTCAAGAAAATTGGTTCAGCCGTTTCGGAGTCTATAGGTAATGGACACACACAGACACACACACACACACACACACATACATACACAGTTGCATTTATAAATAAGTTTAGATACATGCTTGTGATCTATCCCATCAACAGATATTCTGAAAAAGTACCTTGTAAATAATCTGTTACAGCCCTGATAGAGAAGACAGTGAGTAAATAACTGAACAAAACAATCTTTCATAACTACCTTTTTGACATCAGTCAAGTACAAATTAATGAGAAGTAGATCAATCCTTCTTGACATGAGTCAAGTACAAATCTACAACAAGTAGATCAGTCCTTCTTAACCCGAATTAAGTACAAATCAATGACAAGTAGATTAATTCTTCTTGACACAAGTCAAGTACAAATCAAGACAAATCAATTTTTCTTGACATGATTCAAGTAGAAATCAACAACAATTTGATCATTCCTTTTTGGCACAAGTCAAGTACAAATCAGTGACAAGTAGATCATTCCTTCTTGACAGGATTCAAGTACAAATCAACAACAATTAGATCATTCCTTTTTGGCACAAGTCAAGTACAAATCAGTGACAAGTAGATCATTCCTTCTTGACATGATTCAAGTACAAATCAACAACAATTAGATCATTCCTTTTTGACACAAGTCAAGTACAAATCAGTGACAAGTAGATCATTCCTTCTTGACATGATTCAAGTACAAATCAACAACAATTAGATCATTCCTTTTTGACACAAGTCAAGTACAAATCAGTGACAAGTAGATCATTCCTTCTTGACATGATTCAAGTACAAATCAACAATTAGATCATTCCTTTTTGGCACAAGTCAAGTACAAATCAGTGACAAGTAGATCATTCCTTCTTGACAGGATTCAAGTACAAATCAACAACAATTAGATCATTCCTTTTTGGCACAAGTCAAGTACAAATCAGTGACAAGTAGATCATTCCTTCTTGACAGGATTCAAGTACAAATCAACAACAATTAGATCATTCCTTTTTGGCACAAGTCAAGTACAAATCAGTGACAAGTAGATCATTCCTTCTTGACAGGATTCAAGTACAAATCAACAACAATTAGATCATTCCTTTTTGACACAAGTCAAGTACAAATCAGTGACAAGTAGATCATTCCTTCTTGACATGATTCAAGTACAAATCAACAACAAGTAGATCAATCCTTCTTGACATGAGTCAAGTATAAATCACTGACAAGTAGATCATTCCTTCTTGACATGATTCAAGTACAAATCAACAAGTAGATCATTCCTTTTTGGCACAAGTCAAGTACAAATCAGTGACAAGTAGATCATTCCTTCTTGACAGGATTCAAGTACAAATCAACAACAATTAGATCATTCCTTTTTGGCACAAGTCAAGTACAAATCAGTGACAAGTAGTTCATTCCTTCTTGACATGATTCAAGTACAAATCAACAACAATTAGATCATTCCTTTTTGACACAAGTCAAGTACAAATCAGTGACAAGTAGATCATTCCTTCTTGACATGATTCAAGTACAAATCAACAACAATTAGATCATTCCTTTTTGACACAAGTCAAGTACAAATCAGTGACAAGTAGATCATTCCTTCTTGACATGATTCAAGTACAAATCAACAATTAGATCATTCCTTTTTGGCACAAGTCAAGTACAAATCAGTGACAAGTAGATCATTCCTTCTTGACAGGATTCAAGTACAAATCAACAACAATTAGATCATTCCTTTTTGGCACAAGTCAAGTACAAATCAGTGACAAGTAGATCATTCCTTCTTGACAGGATTCAAGTACAAATCAACAACAATTAGATCATTCCTTTTTGACACAAGTCAAGTACAAATCAGTGACAAGTAGATCATTCCTTCTTGACAGGATTCAAGTACAAATCAACAACAATTAGATCATTCCTTTTTGACACAAGTCAAGTACAAATCAGTGACAAGTAGATCATTCCTTCTTGACATGATTCAAGTACAAATCAACAACAAGTAGATCAATCCTTCTTGACATGAGTCAAGTATAAATCACTGACAAGTAGATCATTCCTTCTTGACATGATTCAAGTACAAATCAACAAGTAGATCATTCCTTTTTGGCACAAGTCAAGTACAAATCAGTGACAAGTAGATCATTCCTTCTTGACAGGATTCAAGTACAAATCAACAACAATTAGATCATTCCTTTTTGGCACAAGTCAAGTACAAATCAGTGACAAGTAGATCATTCCTTCTTGACATGATTCAAGTACAAATCAACAACAATTAGATCATTCCTTTTTGACACAAGTCAAGTACAAATCAGTGACAAGTAGATCATTCCTTCTTGACATGATTCAAGTACAAATCAACAACAATTAGATCATTCCT
>JBBBDQ010000299.1:3095000-3132500 GCA_037127315.1 Ascarosepion bandense | reverse complement strand
AATTATTAGGCCACTCTAGTTTTAAAAAAATGCTGCATTTCATACTATTTTTAGTATTTATTGCCAAGTGGATAATTCTATATAAAAATAGAATGGTTCTTTTGTTATTATTACTTTGCAAAATTTTACAAGGCAGCCAGGAAGCCTTTTCTTGGCCAGCCAGTAAGAAGAAGAGACTAGCATGGGGAAGAGAGCACAAAAACTGGACACCAGAACAGTTTATTTAATGCACATGTTATTCTGCACAATTTACAAATGAACATTCTATTTTTATTTAGAATTATCTACTTGTCAATAGATACTAAAAATAGTATGAAATACATCATTTTTTAAAAAAGCTTGAGTGGCTTAATAATTATGGCTGTTTGTGTGTGTGTGTATATATATATATATATATATATATATATATATATATATATGTATTTTCCATTTTTAAACGAGTTATTTCGCTACCGAGGTTTCTACCATGAGTGGTGTCTTCAGGCGATTTTTAATAACTGATTTTACTGTTTACTGTTTTTCCTTTTAAGAATGCTCTTGCAATGATGTTTTATTTGAATGGTCATGTGGCAACAATCCAACAAAGACAGAAGTGGGCAAAATAAGCCATCAAATATTAAAAAATATTTGTAACTTGTTAAGAACAGCCACTCAAGCAAACCAGTTGAAAAACACTAGTAATTCTATTTCCTGGCTCCAAAAAATGAAAGGCAAAAGTAAATACACATTCATCAAATATGACATAAAAAACTTTTCCCTGTCAATTTCTGAGAAAGGTTTACTGGAAGCATCTAATTTTGCTAAAATGTACATGAAAATACCCTCAGAGCATATTGACATAATATTACATAGCTGAAAATCTATACTTTTCCACAAAAGTATAGCATGGATCAAGAAATTCAACAACGGATCATTCGATGTGCCACAAGGATCATATGATGGAGCAGAAATCTCAGAATTGATGAGAATATACATTTTAAACAAAATCAACAAAATAATCCATATTGACAACCACGGATTATATAGAGATGACGGATTAATGATAGCACCAGACAACAAAAGAATAAATGATAAAATAAGGAAACAGCTTTACAATTTATTCAAAGAACTAGATTTTGATATTACAGCGGACACAAATAATAAAGTGATACAATATTTAGATGTAGAACTTAATTTACAAAATGGAAATGTCTTGCCATACATGAAAACAAACACTAAGTCATCATCCATAAATACAAGTCCACTCATTCAAATAATATAATTAAACACATTTACAAAGGAATAGAACACAGACTATCTAATAATTCGTCAAACAAATAAATATTTAATGAAAAGAAAAATATATATGAGGATGCACTAAGAAATTCTTGGCATAAAAACATTTTACAATATAATTCTCAACCAAAGAGACAAATCAAAAAACAACAATAGAAAAAGAAACATTATCTGGTTCAACCGACCATTTAATTTAGAAGTAAAGGCTAAAATAGGTCAAATAATTTTTAGACTAATAAATAGACACTTTCCAAAAGAATTGGAACTAAACAAAATTTTCAACAGAAACACAATCAAACTAAGTTATAGTTGCACTAATAATTTAGATAGTTTCATAAAAAAACAAAATGCCAGAAACTTAAATAGCATCATACAAAACAAAACCACTAGCAAATCATGTATGGAGGAAAGATAGCAAAGCATACACACTAAAGAACACAATACCAACTGTCAAATTTGGTGGGGGTAGTATCATGGTTTGGGGCTGCTTTTCTGTAAGAGGTGTTGGTCAACTGTCAATTATAGATAGTAAATGAATGCAGGAAAATATCAACAAATCTTGAGGGAAAAATATATTTACTAGCATCATAGCCTGGCATTGCTCGTGCAACTCAGAACATTTTAGTAGAAGGAGAAGATGCCAATGAGATGAGTAGATGAAAATCATTTATTGAAAGTTGGAAAGGAGAGCTGAGGTTGTTCCATTAAAAAAATCTATTTTCTTTTGTTTTGCTTAAACGTGATTTGATGTTTTGTGTGACATTGTAAACAACATTGCATTTGTTTTTGTTTCAAAATTACAGGGGAAAATATTTACATTTTTTGTTGACTAAATGAATTTAACATAAAAATAAAAATTATTTATTTTGTTCTACTGAAATTAGAAATATAAAAACTATTATGTGCTCAGTTCTGAAATTTTCAAAGAATATTTAACAATGTAGACATTTAATTTTAGAGGAAAAAGTTACATTAATGCCACACGAATTCCAGACAGTTGATTTCCTGCATGAAATATTTAGCAAAAAAAAACTATATTTTTTTAAAAATGTTATTTTCTGAAGTATGAAATATTAAATCTGAAAAAAAAAAGACTTAAGTAGTTAAATTAACCATTGGCACTTTTTTTTACATATTTTGTTTTTGTTTGAAAAAACAATTTTGTTTGAAAACACATTTTTTTAATAAAAAATTATTTTAGTCACATTTGACACGTGTGATTTGATTTCTGTGATGTAATTTAGCAACCATCTAAGATCTTAGATATTTTACGGAGCAAATATAAACAATCAGCTCCATTGGCCAAAAAGTGCAAAAGGGAAAATTTACTAAACTTAAACTCAGAAAGTATGTGTTGACCTGGCTTCTCTGTAGATATGTGTCCCTAGAAAGTCTGAATGGCATAGCTTAAAAATGTAGGCGTGCATAGGGAACAGTCACACATAGACTCACAGATTGCCTTTTATATATATAGATAAAAAGTGGAAAAAGTTCTTATGTTATGCCTTTCATCATTTAGAACTTCATTGGACTAAAGTGATGTTTAACTTGATGCCCCTGTTCAGGCTCACAAAAGAAAGCAGATGTAACAATGTTAAATTTCAATTAATCTTTATTTAAACAATGGTTTTGGATATATTGTAGCAGATCCAGATTTAAATTTCAACTGTTAAACGCTGATTGGTTAAAAATTAAAAAGACTCAAAGTTACAAACCTGCAAAAGCAGATCCAAAACAAAACTCAAAAAATTTCTTCTATATTTCACACCCTGATGTGAAATGTTTTTTGGCCAATAGAAACCCAGGAAACATCTTACAGTAAAAATTCAAATAGTCTTCAATTCTCAGAAACAATTTTTTACAGACCTTTTTTGTGAGTCAATGTGAAGTTTGTTCTTGTTTAATGAAAGGGCCAGAATCACATCCGCAAATGAATTCTAAATGACATTTGCAAGCCCCAAAATCTGAATAAAAACATGGATAAGTTTGCCTGTCACCAGAGAAAAAAAAGTGTGCATCTTAATCTGTCCTTTGACAATTGTCAAGTAGTCATTATTATCTCTTTCTCTTTATCCCTTCAAATCTGTCGCCAACTTAACCGCTACTAATGAGAGGAAGAAAGAGAGAAACATGACACCTGCAATGATTGTAACACTTTCACATCTCTCATCAACCAGAAAGGAGAAGTAACACAGACTTACCAGTTTAAGTAGAATGATTCATCATTTTACACACACATTCTACCAATTACTACTATCTCCATTTGACACTCTCTCTCCCTTTGGGAATTCTCATTCACACTCCTTTTCAACACAATTTTAAACACTTTCCTTTTCTACCTACTTAACGGCTGATACATAAAAAGGAAAGAAACTTTGTGCTACTACTCTGTTTAATTACAAACTCAAAACAGACACCAACATTCACTCATATCCAAAAGACACTTTTTTGTCAAACAAAAGATACAAAGAATTGTACAAATTGTTTATACTGTATATATGTTGTTAAATACAATATTTTCATATTTTTATACAACATTTCTTTTGTGTTGCCTTTTCTTGAAATTTGTGTTGTTTTCTGTGAACTGGATATCCCACATTAAAATCTCCCCTTTTAATCTGGGGTGTTCTGGAACCCCACACCCTCTATCAACATGTCAGCCTTCTTTTACACTCATTAAACAAACAGATCATTTTAAGACTGAGTGATCACTTCAAAAACATTCTGACCCAACTATAAACATTTATACGTATGTACATCAACACATACGTTCCTGCCTACGTACACATAAACTCATTCTTACAAGGACTACTACAAACCTTTTAACAATCCTGCATCAATTTAAATACATATTGATTTTATTTGCAAAACCTGAATTAATTAATATGTATAAAGATTTGTTGTTTCAATTGAGAATCTTGATTTTCTTGTTTTATACCCCTCTTCTGGTGGGCTATCTAAGTAACAAGGCCAAATTAAACTAATCTGTTTTAACAAGCATTACTATAACTGATAATTTACTATAATATAACCTAAGCTGATTTTACTTTTTGTTTATGTCTTTATCACTTTTGTTATTAAATGTCCCACATTGTGATAATAGAAGATCTGCAAAGAAAGGTGGCCATAAATTTACTATAGATGATTAATGCACTTTATATGCATTTTTTCTTAGTCAATTGTTTTCTCTTTTAATTAATTGTAGCAATTTTTAAATAAAAATTATGGTCAGATTCATTTCAGTGAGTAGCTAATGCAGTGAGTGTACTGTTTTGTAAAATATTGTTCATATAATCTTTTATTTAAATTCCTTAAGGTTTCTCCTAGGTATTGCTTGTGACAATTATTACAGGTTGCAAACTACATTCATCTTTCAGGTTTTAACTTATTATTTTGTTTTGCATTAATTTATCTACCTATTCTTTTTTATTTTAGATAGTTTTAACAAATTTTTTTAGCTTAGTTAATTCTTTTTAATTGTCATTGTGATAGTTGGTAAAACAATATATTTTGGTTTGTTTGGTTTGTCAGAATAGTCCACTTTTCAATTTTGAAATATTTTACAAGCCTTTTGTTTTACATTGAACATGAAATAAATGGGTTATTAGAGAAGCCTAAAAGTATTTTCAGTGAATTTTTCTTCATATGAATATTGAGGGCTTCAAATTCTGATTGCTCTTAAATAGAATCCAATGATTATTCTGTGTTTTATTTTGTTGTTTCAAAGATAACTGCTGTCGTAAAATTCTTATGACTATTTGGTTAAGGAAATCATTGTTATTTTGTTTTTTTAGTTTGCTAAGAAATATTGTGTCATGTATGAGTTCTTTTAATTTACTTTTTTTTTCTTGAAAAGGATCTCCAATCTGTGACAGACTGGGGTAAGAAATAGCTTGTGAATTTTAATGCTTCCAAAATGAAGCTACTATCTATTAATCATCACAGACAATCACTCCTATCCGACATTAGCATGGATCAGGCTAGTCTCCCGGAAAGCAAAACCCTGCGCCTCCTCAGATTAACTCTCACAACAGACCTCAAGTGGAATGACTATATAGAATCCATAGCTAAATACACTGCTAAGAACATTGGTTTTCTGTGTAGGGCCAGGAAGTTTTTCCAGTTTGAAACAATCCTGCACATTATAAATCTAACATCTGCCCCTGCATTGAGTACCTTCACTACTTCTGCTTTGATGAATTTAGTTCACTTGTGCCTCCTATATACAAATTTACTCGAGCCACAAGATTAGCAACTAGGTCCCACTCTTTTACTGTGGAACCAATAAATTGTAAATGCAAATTCTACTCTAACAGCTTCTTTTTTTGCACTATTGCATTATAATCTGCAAGAATTTAAATGTAAAGTCAATGGTCATCTCATATCTCACTAACCTGCATCCTCTCTCCCATGCTCCTTTCTCCATCCACTCCACTCTCATCAGTATTCTCATCCTTCACTTACCCACTTCCTGACACCCCCATAACCTGTCACTCTTTCTCATAACTTTCTTCCTATGGAACCCCTTGCACAACAGTGGAAGTAAAATGCCTTCCTTGAGGTGATATGATTATCAAAAAAAAAATTATATACTATTATAATGTGGACATAAAGTGGGAGATCAATTCTACATTACAATCATTATATACACTGACCCCTCACTTTATGGCCACATTAATCTTTCTCTTACCCACTTCCTGACACCTCCTATAAACAGTCGCTCTTTCTGATAACTTTCTTCCTATGGAACCCCTTGCACAACAGTGACAGTAAAATGCCTTGCTTGGGACAATATGATTTTTTTTAAAAATTCAAATTTTTTTGATATGTAGAAGAGGGTTTCAGGCCTTATGTTTCTCTCTGTTTCTCTCTGGCTGCTTTCTCATTATGCTCAATAACTTAAACAATTGTAACATCATTTTGGATATCCATTTAATCAGATTGATTTTGTTTAATAATTTTTAGTAATTTCCTTTTGTTTTCATACAACACAGCAGGTGCTTAGTTCCAGTATGTAAAAAAAAATGTTCAAGCATCATTATTAATTTTCAACAATGGAAATTGTGGAATGTTGTGGAATTCAAGAAAACTTTCGTCTTTGTCTTTCTCACTATTGTTATCTGGTGTTTAGAATGTTATAAATCTAATCTAAACTTATTTATAAATGGAATTTTGTCTGTGTGTGTGTATGTGTCTGTGTGTGTTCGTTACCTATAGACTCCGAAATGGCTGAACCGATTTTCTTGAAAATTTACACAGTTGTACTATAAGTGTCTGAAAGTGTTCTTAGCTAGGTTTTGTGTTGAGGTACCCCCGATAAATATTGAAAATTGATAATCAAAAAACTTAAATATATATTTACTATTGAAAGTGAAAATGGAAGAAAATGTGATACCTTTTCATTATTTCTTACTTTTTATTTAAAAATATTATAGAAGCAGTGCTTGTGTGGTACAGTGGATATCAACATAGAATGAGAGATCAGGGTGCCAAGTTTGAATTACAGTTGGGTTCGATGATGTTGTTAAGTGTAACCTAAACACGCCTAGTATCAGTGTTGAAAACTGTGAAACTGTTGCTAGAGTTAGATCTGGCTAAAGAATGGTTGATTAAAATGTCACATACATGAATGAATAAATCTATGTACAAATTTCTGAATATTGTTTTTATAATTCAATTAATAACAATATTATACAGATTTGTTCTGAACCAATATTATTTCAAGAAAATACTTAACCATTGTTTTTGTTTTGTGATATTCATTATACATTTTTATTACATTTTTTATTATCTAATCTAAACTTATTTATAAATGGAACTTTGTCTCCGTGTGTGTGCGTGTGTGTGTGTCCATTACATATAGACTCCGAAAATTCACACAGTTGTACTACAAGCATCTGTGAGTGTTCTTTTGTGTTACCTCCAATAAATATCAAAAATCGATAATTGAAAAACCGGGTTATAGAAGGAGTGGTCCGATTTTAATCAAATTTGATACACTCATAGACAAAGACATAAGAAACGATATTCAGAAGTTTCAAGGTTGCAGTTCTTAAAATAGTGCAGAAAATCGATAATATATATATATATATAAAAGATGTTTGTGTGTACGTCTGTTTATCTGTCTGTATGTCCTTTATACAAATCCATAATTTTTAACCAATTCTCACCAAACTTCACACAAATATTCTTTAGGCTGAGTCTAAGCTCCAAAACCATGGATTAGTTTTAAAGCTTTCATTACACCCAAGCAATGCCAAACTATACTGCTAGTTTAAATCATATTTTGAGCATATTAATGACATAATTTTCATGTTATTTTCAGGTCATTTAGCATATATACAGTTACACGCCACATAATATTGAGCCTGGGTGCATATTAATTATTGAATATATTTAATATGGCAGTTTGTAAGCTGAAATATAAAAAAAACGTAATTTTTTGTTTTTGGGTGTTATGGTTATGGCTTTAAATATTCTTTGAACATGAACATATGGATAATTTTTACACACACTGGAGACAAACATATTTTATCTTGTATGAAAACAAAAAGAAAAAACATTAAAATCTATTAAAATGAATCTTGTTTTTAGTCTTTACTAAAATTGGCTTAAGTGAAAAATCTATGACCAAGATATGTGCGTATGTCTTTATAGTTCAGAAACTTTAAAATAAATGTTTATGTCTGTGATCCTCTCCTTAATATAAAACTATAATCTTTGAACCCATCATTAGCCAATATATCAACACATGACCACATTTTTACAAGAGTTTTTTCTTTGCTTTTCAAGAGAATTACCTTTCATATGATATTACAGACTGAATCAAAATAAATTAGAAAATATATATTTATAGAGTCACATTAATGAAAACAAGTTCATACTTTAGAAAAACCATATCACTGGAATTAGATTGTAGTCTGAAGTTATCAGAAAGTCATTATTATACTTATCATAACATTGCAACACAGATAGATAGATAGATAGATAGATAGATAGATAGATAGATAGATAGATAGATAGATAGATGTAAACAAAGCAAGATAGATAGATAGATAGATAGATAGATAGATAGATAGATGTAAACAAAGCAAGATAGATAGATAGATAGATAGATAGATAGATAGATAGATAGATGTAAACAAAGCAAGATAGATAGATAGATAGATAGATAGATAGATAGATAGATAGATGTAAACAAAGCAAGATAGATAGATAGATAGATAGATAGATAGATAGATAGATGTAAACAAAGCAAGATAGATAGATAGATAGATAGATAGATAGATAGATAGATGTAAACAAATAGATAGATAGATAGATAGATAGATAGATAGATAGATAGATAGATAGATAGATGTAAACAAAGCAAGATAGATAGATAGATAGATAGATAGATAGATAGATAGATAGATAGATAGATGTAAACAAAGCAAGATAGATAGATAGATAGATAGATAGATAGATAGATAGATAGATGTAAACAAAGCAAGATAGATAGATAGATAGATAGATAGATAGATAGATAGATAGATGTAAACAAACAAGATAGATAGATAGATAGATAGATAGATAGATAGATAGATAGATGTAAACAAAGCAAGATAGATAGATAGATAGATAGATAGATAGATAGATAGATAGATAGATAGATAGATGTAAACAAAGCAAGATAGATAGATAGATAGATAGATAGATAGATAGATAGATAGATAGATAGATAGATGTAAACAAAGCAAGATAGATAGATAGATAGATAGATAGATAGATAGATAGATAGATAGATAGATAGATGTAAACAAAGCAAGATAGATAGATAGATAGATAGATAGATAGATAGATAGATAGATGTAAACAAAGCAAGATAGATAGATAGATAGATAGATAGATAGATAGATAGATAGATGTAAACAAGCAAGATAGATAGATAGATAGATAGATAGATAGATAGATAGATAGATTTTGGTGGTAGGGATGTGGGTGATACTTCATATATATATATATATATATGTGTGTGTGTGTGTGTGTGTGTGTGTGTGAGTGTGTGTTGTATATCTACATACATATATGTGTGTGTGAGAGAGAGAGAGAGAGAATACCTCTAATAAACTGTGATACAAAAAAGTACTGGAAAAATATTTTTAATAAAATTATTTTTGTTATTCATACTAATATACAATATTTTTCTTACTTAAAGATTTTTCTAATTATATACTGTGAAATATAAAAGACAATGAATGACTATTATGTATAATTATGAGCCGTTCTAAACATCATATTTTGGCTTTCATTTCAGGTGAAAATAAAAACAAAAATTGTCCAACATTAGGAGAATTTTTTTATTATGCTGGTTCTAAGCTTTCAGCTCAGATGAGCCATCTTCAGAGAAGTTACAGGGACGTTAACACAAAGACATCTACCATCATAGGTGATTTTATCTTGCTGAATAAACGAGATAACTACATCATATAAAGGGAAATATAGAATGTTTGCCTCCATCCAAATTTATTGACAAACACAACAGAAAGTAAGGAACAAAATTTTTTATCATATCCTAAAATAATTGCTATTTGGAATCAATTTCAAATGATTAACTTTCAATTATCCACTGACCAATCAAATACAATGTCCTCTATAAGTGACAATTTACAACATCTTCATATGCTTTGAACATCCACTGAAAAGCAGGATGGTATGGACAAAGGTTTTCACAATGGTGAAGACGAAGGAACTCTTGCAAGTTTTATGAAAATTGATCATCATTAGTTATGGTCTGAGATACTGTCTGATCTCCAATGAACTCAAGATCCCCATCTTTACAATTATAGTCAACATTTAAAAATGCAAGAAACATATCCTATCTACCAATCTGCCTTGAAATGGATATCTTCTTAAAGAAACTAGATATACTACCAGCCATAATTATTAGGCCACCCCAGTTTTTTTTTTTTTAAAAGAAATGATGTATTTCATACTATTTTTAGTATTTATTGCCTAAGTGGATAATTTTAAATGAAAGTAAAATGGTTCTTTAGTTATTATTACTCTGCAAAATTTTATAAGGCAAATAGCGACAATTTACCCAACGCACCCTGTAGATTTTATATATATATATATACATATATATATATATATATATACACTACCGGCCATAATTATTAGGCCACCCCAGATTTTTTAAAAGAAATGATGTATTTCATACTATTTTTAGTATTTATTGCCAAATGAAAATAGAATGGTTCTTTTGTTATTACTACTTTGTAAAATTTTACAAGGCAAGGTAGCAAAGATGAACTCGTCCGAATCACCCTAAATTTTCTTCATTCTTTCACTGATGAAACTGCAATTATAGGCAATTATTAAATATTTATAAATTCATTTGATGCACATGTTATTGTGCAGTATTAACAAAAGAACCATTTAATTTTCATTTACAATTATTCACTTGGCAATAAATACTAAAAAATAGTATGAAATGCATCAATTTTTTGAAACACTGGGGTAGCCTAATAATTATGGCCGGTTATGTATATTTTTCAGAAATTAATACACAACCCATTCACAAACGGAGGACAACTTCTACAGTATTTACAGCTGTTAGCAAGGATACAATTACTCAGATTCTTTACTAGACAGGAATTCATTCTTGGACTCCAAGAAAGACCCCTCTGCTATAGTTCAGACATGTGAAAGATTAACTACAGGGTTCCCATGAAGCTACCTTTATTTGACGACATAAACTAAAATTAAATGGTTTAGTTGAAAATGTTTGTGACAAGTCTATAGAAATGATGTTTCATACAACACCAAGAATACAATTGTGGTAGTTAAACACAGTTACAGCCTCATAATGGTTTTGTGTATATTTTCCTCTGGGGTTTTGGGTGCACTAATTATCATTACTAAACATTGATTAGTGCTATGTATAGCATTACATCTTGGGGAATATGCATCTCTCAGTGTAATTACTCATCTACTGGCAGGGTGGATATTTCAACAAATTATCATCCAAAGTATGTCATTCTACAGTAAACACAAAAAGTATTTGCAGGAAAAGAAAATAAACATTTTAGAATGTCACCTGGCTTAAATACTTAGAAAAATCTATGGCAGGAGCTTAAACTTTGAGTTTATCAGTTCAAGGTCCCACCCTTTTACTGTGAACCCGATAAAATGTAAACACAAATTCTACACCATCAGCTTCTTTTCTCATACATCCCACCTGTAGATAGATAGATAGATAGATAGATAGATAGATAGATAGATATTGAAAGATCAAGATAGATAGATAGATAGATAGATAGATAGATAGATAGATAGATAGATATGGAAAGACTGAGATAGATAGATAGATAGATAGATAGATAGATAGATAGATAGATAGATAGATATTGAAAGATCAAGATAGATAGATAGATAGAAAGATAGATATAGAAAGACTGAGACAGAGAGATATGGAAAGACTGAGATAGATAGATAGATAGATAGATAGATAGATAGATAGATAGATAGATAGATTTTTTTTTTTTTTTTTAATCATCTCACCCCAAGCAAGGCATTCCACTGCCACTATTGTGCATGGGGCTACATAGGGGAAGGTAAAGAGAAGGAGTGGATAGACATAGGGAATGTCAGGAGAAAGGTGACAGATGAGTAAGGATAGCGAGGATGAGGGTCCGGCAGATGGGAAGAGTGCTTGATAGAATGGGAGCAGGTTAGATAGATAGATAGATAGATAGATAGATAGATAGATAGATAGATAGATAGATAGATAGATAGATAGATAATGAAAAGACATAGATAGATAGATAGATAGATAGTCAGTTTTCTCATCCTTCTCTTACCTACTTCCTGACACCCCCTTTAATCTGTTACTCTTTCTCATAACCTTCCTCCAAGTAACCCCCTTCAAAACAGTTGCAGCAAAATGCCTTGCTTGGGGCAATATGATTATAAAAAAAAATGTTGTATGCTCAAAAGCTAATTGTAAGTTTATTTTTCAACAGAAGTGAAATATGATTCATGTTAATTTCTGCACGAATTGTAATGGTAATATTAGCCATTTTCCTATAAGGAAACATTTAGTATTCATTGACTGAATAGACAGTGCTGCATTTGGATAAATTTATAAAATCTTTCTCTTAAAAATAATTTTCAAGACAATAATTTTCTGAAGTCCAGTGGCTGTTATCACTCTTTTTATTACTGATAGGTTTCATAGTGGCGGATTTGGCAATGGATTCGATATAGTCATTCCATTTGAGGTCCGCCAAGAGTATAAGACCAAGGAGGCATAGTGTTTTACTCTCTGAGAGGCAAGCCTGTTCCATGCTAATGGGAGGTAGATGTGATTCTCTATGGTGGTTAGTTGATAACAGCTTCATTTTAGAAGCATTGAAATTTACTAGCCATTTCCTACCCCAGGCCAGTACGGATTGGAAGTCCTTTTCAAGCTAGGCAGCGAGGTTCGCTTTGTCACCCACTCCGGGTTTTTGATTGAGGTGAGAGTAAATTTGGGGTTTTCATCGACGTACATGCCTACTTGGGATCTAATGGCATCGGGGAGATCATTAATGTAGATCAGAAAGAGCATGGGACCTAGGATAGAACCTTGAGGGACGCCCGCGTTCGTATGGTAGTTTTGGGAGGCATGCCCATTTAATACTACCTTCAATGTGCGGTTAGAGAGGAATGACTGGATGAGATCAAACAGATGTCCAGTTATAACGTAGCTCCACAGTTTGCTTAAAAGGCCAGTGTGCCAGACTGTCAAACGCTTTGGAGATATCCAAGGCAACGGTTCGGGCTTCACCATTCTTGTAGAGAGCCTGGTATATGTATTTGGTAATGGTTGTTAGCATATCAGCATTAGACCACTCCTTCTATAACCTGATTTTTTTTATTATCGATTTTCGATATTTATCGGGGGTACCTCAACACAAAACCTAGCTAAGAACACTCACAGACGCTTATAGTACAACTGTGTAAATTTTCAAGAAAATCGGTTCAGCCGTTTCGGAGTCTATAGGTAACGGACACACACACACACGCACACACACACACAGAGACAAAGTTCCATTCATAAATAAGTTTAGATTTATTTATGAGAAAGTGCAAGCTGAACAAGACAACAGTTATACAGAAATGACTTCTGATTGCTTTTTACCCAGGATTGAAACCTAACCAAAGTGGTGTCAGTTGGCGATTATCAATTTTCTGCACTATTGTAAGAACTGCAACCTTGAAACTTCTGAATATTGTTTCTTATGTCTTTTTCTATCAGTGTACCAAATTTGATTAAAATTGGAACACTCCTTCTCTAACCGGATTTTTTCAATTATTGATTTTCGATATTTATCGGGGGCACCTTGACACAAAACCTAGCTAAGAACACTCGCAGACGCTTATAGTACAACTGTGTAAATTTTCAAGAAAATTGGTTCAGCTGTTTTGGAGTCTTTAGGTAATGGCCTCACACACACGCAGATACACACACATACACACACACACAGACAAAGTTCCATTTATAAATAAGTTTAGATGTTTGACAACATTCATATCAAATAATGGATATGTCATTCAACACTGAACTCTATTGATATCAGTTCATAATTATTGTTCTATGTTTTCACTAAATTAATGTTTTGGTAAACATTTCATTAGTTCCCCTATTTCTCCTCATAAAGAATGTATCTTACCATATTTAGGTTAAGTTTTATGCTATGGGTTTTTGTACATGTTGGGTTGTCACCAAATGCTGTGGGATCACTCACATCATACCAAGAGAGATAGCTTCATGTTCACAGGGTTTTTGGTTCTTCATATATGATCGTTCTGATGAAATTTGTTCCCAAGTAGGTATTTATACAGATGACATCACCATTTACTCTTGTCTCAACAAGAAAACTGCCAAGGCTGACAAAGTATACCTGGCTGCTGCTCCTGGAACAGGCCTCCAATCAGTGGTTAACTGGGTAAGAAATGGCTTGTAAATGTTAATGCCTCTAAAATAAAACTGCTATCTTTAGACCACCACAGAGAAAAATTCTTACCAGCCATTAAAACAGATGATGTTAGTCTCATGGAGAGTAACACACTGTACCTCCTTGGCCTCACTCTCTCAAATGACCTCAAATGGACTGACTACATGAAATGGATGTGCGTTGTGGTGCATTGGATATCAGCTCAGAATGAGAAATCGAGTAGCCGAGTTCAAATTCCAGCTGAATTCATTGCATTCACTTATGCGCAAATGCCCTTGGGAAAGGTATTAATCCATCTATTCCTTCCAGTTATGGGTTAAATAACAAAACAGATTGGGTTCTATAGCCTTTGCTGGCAACCAGTCTACCACAGAAAGCAATGGCAACCTACTGCCGGATAATCTTCTGCCCAGTCAGGCATGTCTCTTTTGAGACATGATTGCCCAAGCGTGTATCATGTATGGCACTTAACTGACTGACTGAATATAATAATTGGACCCAGAATTAAAGATTCCACTGGTCATAAAGTGGGGGATCGGTTTTCAATTGTTACGAAGTAATAAACTGATCCCCCACTAATTACTGCTTAATAATATAATACATCTCTTCCCCCTCTAGCTATGATTCAAATAACAGGACAAATTTGGTTTTATAGCCTTGGTTGGCAACCAGTCTACCGAAGAAAGCAATGGCAATCTACTGCAGGATAATCTTCTGCCCAGTTAGTCATGTCTCTTTCGAGACATGATCACCCAAGCATATATCATGTATGGCACTTAACTGACTGACTGAATATAATAGTTGGAATCATGAATAAGACTTCTACTGGTCATAAAGTGGGGGATCAGTTTTCAATTGTTATGAAGTAATAAACTGATTCCCCACTAATTACTACTTAATAATATAATACATCTCTTCCCCCTCTAGCTATGAGTCAAATAACAGGATAATCTTCTGCCCAGTCAGTCATGTCTCTTTCAAGACATGATCGCCCAAGCGTGTATCATGTATGGCACTTAACTGACTGATATCAAATCTATAGCTGCATCTACTGTGCCGGGCAGAAAGTTTTTTTTGTCAGAATCCATTTTGCACATTTATAAATCTACCATTTGTTTGTGCATTGAATACTGTTTCTATAGCTGAGTGAGTGCTTCTGATATTCATCTGAAGCTTCCTAACAAAATCCAAAAAAGAATCTGCAATGTAATAAGTCCTGACTTGGCATCTCGACTTTAATCGGATAGGATTTATCTTCTCTCTGTATTTTCTGCAAATATTTTCATGCCACCTGCTCTGATGAGCTTTTTTTTTACCTGATGCCTAAGCCACATTAATTTATATGTGCTACTAGATTCTTATTTAGGTCTCACCCTTTTACCACTGAAATAGTTAAATTCAGCTGCCTCATATAATGTAACAGTTTCTTTTCTTGCACTTCACACCTGGGAAACTCTTTACCCTTTACTTTCTTCCCAGTTATTTTTGTTGGTTATTTTGTTTTTATGGCATATCAGCCTCGGCGGTTCATTTATTGCTAACTAAATTTTATTTATTTATTGCTGGTAATACCTTTTTTCTTTTCAACAATTTAGTTGTTTTTATATAAGTTTTGTGTCTAGTAATACATTTTTCTTTTCGAGTATCAAGATTCATTGGGATTTGTTTTTAAGGGCTGGGTCCCCAAGTTCTACCCTTGTTATTTAACCCATAACTGGAGGGAAGGGACGGATTAATACCTTTCCCAAGGGTACCAGTGCTTAAGTGAATGCAGGATATTCAACTGGATTTCGAACTTGGCTCACTGATTTCTCTTTCCAAGCTGATATCCACTGCACCATAACGCACATCCGTCACTAAACGCTTACAGCAGCTGGTATTCCCAAGCGGTCACCCATCTAAGTACTGACCAGGCTCAACGTTGCTTAACTTCGGTGATGAAGCAAGAATCGATGTATTCAACTTTATATGACCATAAGCCTCTTCCCAGTTAGCTAGAACATCTAAAACATTAAATGCAATATCAATTTCCATCTTCTTTCTTTCTGAATTCAATCCTTTTATACTTTCTTCATCACCCGTTTCTTGAACTTGAGGACACAGTGGATATAGATGGTTAGTTCCTGTGACTTGACCAAAAGATTTGTGAGTTCAATACCAGGCTACAACAGTGGTGAACAAGTAACTTGCAGGGTTAGAGGGAGATAACACATGACTTCCAATCGAGGCACTACTACACAAGGAATGGAGTTCATGTACTCCAGTGATTGTAATAAATGGTTTGGTTCAAAATTCTTAACACCTGAAGAAGGCTGGAGCTTACAACGGCCAAAACGTATAAATGACAACAAAGATGAGGACAATAGTCCGAATAATGTAAATACTGTGAATACTACCTCATCTCAGAAATATAGGAGGAAAGTCATTTTGTTTTATAACAGGCAATGTTCTTGGGAGAGGATGTGGATGTCTTTATTCCCTGACAGTCGATAGCAAAGAGAACAACTCCAGCAGTTTTGACACAAAGTTCTTTTTCAGGAAGAAATGTTTCTGTTACATTCTGGGAAAACTTTTATTAGTTTCATTACGTTTATTATTATTATTTATTAATAATAATTTTAATTTTAATTATTATTGCTAACCTTGTGCACACATTATTATTATTAAAACTAGCAGTATAGCCCGGCGTTGCTCAGGTGTAATGAAAGCTTTAAAACTAATCCATGGTCTCGGAGCTCAGACTCAGCCTAAAGAATATTTGTATGAAGTTTGGTGAGAATCAGATAAAAATTGTGGATTTGTATAAAGGACATACAGACAGATAAACAGATGCACACACAAACATCTTGCCTTTTATATATATATATTATCGATTTTCTGCACTATTGTAAGAACTGCAAATTTGAAACTTCTGAATATCGTTTCTTATGTCTTTGTCTATGAGTATATCAAATTTGATTAAAATCAGACCACTCCTTCTATAACCCGATTTTTCCAATTATTGATTTTTGATATTTATCAGGGATACCTTGACACAAAACCTAGCTAAGTACACTCTCAGACGCTTATAGTACAATTGTGTAAATTTTCAAGAAAATCTGTTCAGCTGTTTTGGAGTTTATAGGTTATGGACACACACATACACAGACACATATACACACACAGACAAAATTCCATTTATAAATACGTTTAGATAATAATGTGTGTACAAGGTTAGCAATAATAATAAACATTAAATTTTCGTTAAAATTTCTTTGTCACAGTTCATAATTGTGTCACTGTATAAAAATATAGTAATAAAGAGATCATTATATATATATATATATATATATATATATATATCAGAAAGCAAAGGCAATTTTTAAATTACCCATTGAAAACAACAGGGAGGTGCTGATGTGCAACTCCATATATGTGCACATGGTAGCTAGCGACGTGCAGCATTTTATCATTCTGTTGAGTAGCAGGAAGTAATGAGGCCAAAAAGTATGGATTTTCTGTTCAGTGATTGGATTGTTGAGAAACAACATGCTGTTTTTTTTCTTTTTGTCAGCAGAAGGAATTAAGCAGACAAATTCGTGATTGGATGTTGCCACAGTATCGTGCATGCATCATGAATCAACGGAAAGTGTATGTGAATTTAGAATGCTTTAAATTGGGAAGAACATGCGAAGTAGTTGATAGCCGATCTGGTTGCACATCAACATTGTGCTCGGAAGGACACATGCAGGAAACGATGCCTTGATTGGGGAAGAGCAATGAATCATGTTAAGACAAATTACAGCAAACATGGGTATCACTTACGGATTTGCACAAGCCATAGTGCAAGATGACTTGGGGTATGATAAAGTTTGTGCAGGTCGGGTGTCAAAAACTGCAAGTTGTACACATGTGACTTTGTGAGCAAGTGAACAAAAAAAAATTCTTTTCGGAAGGGATTAAGAAGCTGTGCATTGAAACTATGTCAATGTGACATGTGATGTATACCATTGGTCTTCATTGGTGGAAAAAAATACTGATTAGACAACTGGAAAGGATCAGTATGAAAATAAATAAGTATGTCTATATTATTCTATGAAACATATTTGAATAGATATGAGTATCGATAAATATATATATGGATATACAGGCAAGTATGCACACACATAAAAATATAATTCTGGTGTTAATAAAACAGTGCTCGATGTAATATAACAGAGCAATAAAGTATATATCTTTAAATATACATATTATCTTATGTCTATAGTATAATTTGAAATTTCATGCAGTATACAATCATCAGCTTAAGCACCTGATGATTGCATAGTGCATAAAACTTGTCTCTATCGGAATTTACCTGATTTAAATACCAAATATTCTACGTTATATATACAGCAGGCCATAATTATTTAGCCAACCCAGTTTTTTAAAAGAAATGATGTATTTCATATATTTTTAGTGGATAATTCTAAATGAAAATTTTACAAAGCAAGGAAGCAAAGATGAACTCATCCAAATCACCCTAAATTTTCTTCATTCTTTCATTGATGCAACAGCAATATAGGTAATTATTAAATATTTATAAATTGATGCACACGTCATTGTGCAGTATTAACAAAAGAACCATTCTATTTTCATTTACAATTATTCACTTGGCAAGAAATACTAAAAATAGTATGAACTACATCATTTCTTTTAAAGAAAAAACTGGGGTGGCCTAATAATTATGGCTGGTAGTGTATATCTAACTTCTTTAAGAAAATATCCATTTCAAGGCAGATTGGTAGATAGGCTATGTTTCTTGCATTTTTAAATGTTGACTATAATTGTAAAGATGGGGATCTTGAGTTCATTGGAGATCAGACAGTATCTCAGACCATAACTAATGATGATCAATTTTCATAAAACTTGCAAGAGTTCCTTCGTCTTCACCATTGTGAAAACCTTTGTCCATACCATCCTGCTTTTCAGTGGATGTTCAAAGCATATGAAGATGTTGTAAATTGTCACTTATAGAGGACATTGTATTTGATTGGTCAGTGGATAATTGAAAGTTAATCATTTGAAATTGATTCCAAATAGCAATTATTTTAGGATATGAAAAAAAAAATTCTTTTAAAACACTGTATTCACTGTATCACAGCTCATCACTACAGTTAGATATCTGATTGCTTTTATCCAGGATTGAAACCTGACCGAATTGTGTAAAAATTACTTGTCAAAAGGTAAACCCAAAATATTTGCTTTATATCCTGAATTAACTTCATTAAGGAGACGAGAAAATGAATCTGTAAGCTTCTTTTCTCGAACTTCCCACCTGTGAAATTCTCTTCCGCATACTTGCTTTCCTGACAGTTACAATCTCCAAGAATTTAAATGTAAAGTCAATAGTCATCTCCTGTTTCACTAACTTACACCCTCTCTCTCATGCTTTTCTACATCTACCCTACTCTCATCAGTACTCTCTTCCCTCTCCTACTCTCTTCCTGACACCCCCTGCAACCTCTCACTCTTCATAACATCTCTCTTACATAAGCCCTGGAACAACAGTGGCAGAAAAATGCCTTGCTTGGGGCGACACGATTAAAAAAAAAAAAAAAAAAAAAAAAACGATTACATTATACAATTTGAAAATGTCACAAATGCCTTAAAAATGGCAGGTGAAACCATCTCAGATGCAGTATTAATAGCCATGGTTTTAAAGGGATTACTGGCAACATTTAAACCATTTACGGCACTTTAATCAGTTAATACAAAAATAAAATGATTTGTCATTTTGAAAATTAGTTCTTATCCATGATGTCCTCATGTATATTGAGTTAAACTTAAAGGGCCAAGAAAATAACAGATGTCTTTAAATGAACGAAAGAAACAAAAACTTCAAGCAATGCATATTTTCTTTGAAGAAATGAAAAGAAATTAGAAAACAGAAGCAATGAACTGACTTATCTTATATTTCATTTGTTATAATTGTTATTGGCTAAATTAACCATTTGTAACATTTCCTGAAAAAATATAGTCAGAAGTCCAAATAGTATGCACAACTGAATACATCATATACAAAGCGACCATCCAACCGTGCATAGGATACTGTTGTAATATCTGGTTAGGCACCCCTGCTGTTCATCTCAGTGTTCTCGACAAGCTCCAAAGGAGAATCTGTAATGTGATTGGTCCTGACCTGGCAGCTTGACTCCAGCCACTTTCTCACCAGCAGGATGTGGCTTCCCTCTCTCTTTTCTACAAATATTTTCATGGATTTTGCTTCGATGAACTTAGGTCACTGGTGCTCCCTCCACAAGAATTTATTTGTGCAACCAGACTGGCAACAAGGTCGCATCCTTTTACAGTTAAATAAGCCAAATGCAGCCACCACTTCTACTCTAGTAGCTTCTTTTCTCACACTTCCCACCTATGAAACTCCCTTCCGCATACTTGCTTTCCAGATGGCTACAACCTTCAGGAATTTAAATGCAATGTCAATTCCCATCTTTTATCCACTTGACTCCAGTCCCTTCTACATACCACATGTATCTTGTTTTTTACCTTTCTCTATCGCTTCACAACTGTCTTCTCCCATGTTCCCATACTTCTCTTGCCCTTTCTTTGACACCTCCTGCAACTGGTTCGTCTTTTTCTTCACTCTCCTCCTGCCTAAACTTTTACTCTCTTATGTTGCCCCCCACTGCGCATCAGTGGGTGAAATCTTGCTGAGGGTGAAATGATTAAAAAAATTGTTTTTCATACTAGTAACAAAGTTATAGTGAGACGCCTTTCAAGCTATTATTTAACTAAAGGAAGGTTGGAGTCCTCAATTATCTGCTTTGAATTTACTTCAATCAATGGAATTGATTTTTTCTTTTTTTAAGAAAAGATTTTTTAAGAAATTAGCATAAGTTTATTGGCACAGGAAGTAGAATTGAAAATGAAGTTCAAATTGCCATACAAAACAAAGCTGCTCTCTATTAACCATCACAGACAATCGCTCCTACCCCACACCCAAAAGCATAAAACAGGCTTGCCTCCCTGAGAGTAAAACACTATGCCTCCTTGGCCTCACACTCTCAGTGAATCTCAAGTGGAATGGCTACATTGAATCCATTGCTAAATCTGCTGCTAAGAAGGTCAGTTCACTGTGCAGGGCCAGGAAGTTTTTCCCATCTGAGTCCATCCTGTACATATATAAATCTACCATCTGCCCATATATTGAATACTGCTGCCACATCTGGTTAGATGCCCCTGCTATTTACCTTGGGGTTCTTGACAGAATCCAATGGAGAATCTGTAATGTGATTGATACCAACTTGGCAACTTGACTGCAGTCACTATCTCACTGGCGTAACATGGCTTCCCTGTGCCTCTTCTATAAATACTTTCATGGTTTCTGCTTCAATGAACTTAGATCACTGGTGCCTCCTAGGTATGAATTTACATGAGCAACTAGATTAGCAACTAGGTCCCACCCTTTGACAGTGAAACCGATAAAATGTAACCGCAATTTCTACTCTGACAGCTTCTTTTCTCGCACCTCCCACCTGTGGAATTCCTTTCCATAAACTTGCTTCCTTGACAGCTACAATCTCCAGGAATTTAAATGTAAGGTCAATAGACATATCCTACCTCGCTAACTCACATCCATTCTCTCAAGCTCTTTTTTTTTCATCTACACCACCGCCATCCTCGGTATCCTCATCCGTCTATTACCCACCTCCTGACATTTCCTGTAACTAACCCCTCTCTCTCATCACTTTCCCCTATGTAACCCCCTGCACAACAGTGGCAGTAGAATGCCTTACTGGGGGTGAGATGATTTAAAAAAAAAGATAGATATGAAAACTTCAAGATAGATAGATAGATAGATAGATAGATAGATAATGAAAAGACATAGATAGATAGATAGATAGATAGATAGATAGATAGATAGATAGATAGATAGATAGATAAGAACAGAGATAGATAGATAGATAGATAGATAGATAGATAGATAGATAGATAGATAGATCCTGAAATGACTGGGATAGATAGATAGATAGATAGATAGATAGATAGATAGATAGATAGATAGATAGATATGAACAGACTGAGATAGATAGGAAGAGAGAGAGAGACGAACTTAGATAGATAGATAGATAGATAGATAGATAGATAGATAGAGAGAGGAGAGAGAGATGAACATAGATAGATAGATAGATAGATAGATAGATAGATAGATAGATAGATAGATAGATATGAACAGACTGAGATAGATAGGAAGATAGATAGATAGATAGATAGATAGATAGATATGAACAGACTGAGATAGATAGATAGATAGATAGATAGATAGATAGATAGATAGATATCAACAGACTGAGATAGATAGGAAGAGAGATAGATAGATAGATAGATAGATAGATAGATAGATATGAACAGACTGAGATAGATAGATATATAGATAGATAGATAGATAGATAGATAGATAGATAGATAGATATAGAACAGACTGAGATAGATAGATAGATAGATAGATAGATAGATAGATAGATAGATAGATAGATATGAACAGGCTGAGATAGATAGATAGATAGATAGATAGATAGATAGATAGATAGATAGATAGATATGAACAGACTGAGATAGATAGGAAGAGAGATGAACATAGATAGATAGATAGATAGATAGATAGATAGATAGATAGATAGATAGATAGATAGATAGAACAGGCTGAGATAGATAGGAAAAGAGATGAACATAGATAGATAGATAGATAGATAGATAGATAGATAGATAGATATGAACAGACTGAGATAAATAGGAAGATAGATAGATAGATAGATAGATAGATATGAACAGACTGAGATAAATAGGAAGATAGATAGATAGATAGATAGATAGATAGATAGATAGATAGATAGATATGAACAGACTGAGATAGATAGATAGATAGATAGATAGATAGATAGATAGATAGATAGATAGATAGATAGAACAGACTGAGATAGATAGGAAGATAGATAGATAGATAGATAGATAGATAGATAGATAGATAGATATGAACAGACTGAGATAGATAGATAGATAGATAGATAGATAGATAGATAGATATATGAACAGACTGAGATAGATAGGAAGAGAGATGAACATAGATAGATAGATAGATAGATAGATAGATAGATAGATAGATAGATAGATAGATAGATATGAACAGGCTGAGATAGATAGATAGATAGATAGATAGATATGAACAGGCTGAGATAGATAGGAAGAGAGATGAACATAGATAGATAGATAGAAAGATAGATAGATAGATAGATAGATAGATAGATAGATATAAACAGACTGAGATAGATAGATAGATAGATAGATAGATAGATAGATAGATAGATAGATAGATGAACAGACTGAGATAGATAGATAGATAGATAGATAGATAGATAGATAGATAGATATGAACAGACTGAGATAGATAGGAAGAGAGATGAACATAGATAGATAGATAGTTAGATAGATAGATAGTCAGTTTTCTTATCCTCTTACCCAAAATATATAGACTGGGCTCTTGAGCTATGCATGAGGGCTAGTGTAAGGGAGCAACAACTTTAGATTTAAAAAGCAATTGAAATTTACTCAACCGCTTTTACCAAGGTAATGTTATTTCAATGAGAATAAAGAAATTAAATATGTGGAGAGCTATGACTAAGACGTGGCATTTATTTAAAAAATGAATTATAGTAATTGCTAGCTCCATGTTGATATTAGTTAAGATATGACTTTTGTCATATCTTAACTAATATCAACTAACCAGTACATATATACATTGATATACATTAATGATCTCCCTGATTCCATAATATCCCAAGTAGGTATGTATGCCGATGACACCACAGTTTACTCTTGCCTCAACCAAAAATCTGGTGTAGGCATCAAAGCTAACCTTGCAGCCGAACTTGAAAAGGACCTCCAATCTGTAGTGGACTGGGGTAAGAAATAGCTTGTAAGCTTTAATGCTTCTAAAACAAAGCTACTATCAATTAACCATCATAGACAATCGCACCTACCTCCCATTAGCATGGACCAGGCTTGCCTCCCAAAGAGTAAAACACTACGCCTCCTTGGTCTCACACTTACAGCGGACCTCAAATGAAATGACTATATCGAATCCATTGCTAAATCCGCTGCTATGAAAGTCGGTTCTCTGTGCAGGGCCCAGAAGTTTTTTCCGTCTGAATCTATCTTGCACATTTATAAATCTACCATCCGCCTGTGCATTGAATACTGCTGCCATATCTGGTCGGGTGCTCCTGCTATTCTCCTTGGGCTTCTTGACAAAGTACAGCGGAGGGTCTGTAATGTGATCGATACCAACTTGGCAGACCGGCTGCAGTCTCTCTCTCACAGGCATGACATGGCTTCTCTGTATCTCTTCTATAAATACTTTCACGGCTTCTGCTCCAATGAACTTGAATCACTGCTGCCCCCTAGATACGAATTTGCATGAGAAACAAGATTAGCAACTAGATCACATTCTTTTACAGTGAAACCGATAAAATGCAACCGCAACTTCTACTCCAACAGTTTCTTTTCTCGCATTTCCCGACTGTGGAATTCCCTTCCACATGATTGCTTCCTCAAAGGCTACAATCTCCAGGAGTTTAAATGTAAGGTCAATAGACAACTCCTAACACACTAACTCGCTCCCATTCTTTCAAACACTCTTCCCATCTGCCCAACCCTCATCCTCGGTATCCTTACCCATCTATCACCTTCCTTCTGACATTACCTACACCTAACCACTCCTCCTCTTTACCTTCCTCTATGTAGCCCCATGCGCAATAGTGGCAATGGAATGCCTTGCTTGGGGTGAAATGATTAAAAAAAAAAATATTAATTAAGTTTCTCAGAAAATCTACCTAAATGAGTTTCAGAACAATTATAATCATAATCAAATTTCAACTTTTAATATTAAGTTCCAACATCCAATCTTCCATCTCATTTGTTTATCAGATGTTATTGACTTCTTAAATTATGACTAACTTCACTGCACTATTTTTTTCAAAATCTTCAAAATGACATACAGGAGTTCCAACTAAAATCTGGTCATAACACATTACATTGCATTTAAATATATGGTTCTGTTAACATTTCGAGCTCTCACGTGGTGTGACGTCATTGAGCCGCATTACAAATTTACAAACTGCTTTTGCTATTTGGTAACTTTTATCGTTGCTTAGCAAAGTTTTGTGTCAACACAAGATAAAATCGTCTTTGGTGGCAGATGTTTTTATGTTAAAGTCCCTGTAACCTCTCTGAAGATGGCTCATGTGAGCCGAAAGCTTAGAACCAAATTAATAAAAAATACCCAAATTTTAAAGAATATTTGTCTTTATTTTCAACTGAAATTTAAGCTAAAATATGATGTTTACAATAGCTCATGATTAAACATAATAGACATTCATTGTCTGTTATATTTAACTGTATATGTTTAGAAAATTATCTGGTGCCTTGATACACTATATATATATATATATATATATATATATATATATATGGATGAACAATTGAGAATTTGTCATAATTTTATAAATCCCATGTCATAGTCATTTGTTTTAAAATATAAATTGTTTTCACAGATACTTTGCATTATAATGGCTTTAAAACTTGCATTCATTTATTTTTATCCTGTATATATAGATATATTATTTTAAAAATGGGTATGTACACATATATAGATATGTACACTCACACACACACACATATGTATATATACATATTATATGTTTAGATTTCTGTATCTGTTTATGCATATGTATGTATATAAAAATATAAATGGCATGCTGGTATAAAATGGTACTCAGATGCAGAAGCTCTTTTAATATTTCCCTCTATTAATTCCGAATGATTTCATATTAACAACATTAAAATTATCTCCTTGCCTCCTCCCTTTTAACTTTGCATCTTTTCATTGGCACGTTACAACCCAAACCACTTCACTTGTCCCTTCCTGCTGCAGCACAACCAGTTGAAATCCATCGATGCTGTTCCAAATCCCTTGACAATATTTTGCTCCACACTTTCCAACCAAAATTCACCACCTGCACCATTTCCGATTGTTGAGAAGCTGTCATGGTACAATGGACAGCTGCCTTAATTCTAACCAACCTAAAGCTTGTTCTAGTAGCAAAACCTCAAGATACAATGCCATGCACTGGATTTCCACTCCAAGAAATTGTGCTTGCAATATGCACTGTATAACATCCATTACTTTTTCCGTACTTTGGATGAGATGAATCACAAGTATTGTGTAGTCTGACCATTTTACAGAACTAAGAGAATTCAAGTTTGCATTAATTGGCTTTCTTATATTCTTCAACTTGTGTCTGGCTTTTATTTCTGCTGCTACTATTTCTACTGTGGTTTCTGTTCAGCTCTTCCCCATCCACTTGGATTATGCCAGTCTGTTATTATAAACCAGCTAAGTTACAATGGATAATCTTTCTTCTTTCTCTTTTTGAGTGCAAGGGGTGGGGATGAATTTGAGTAAATATTTGAAGAATTAAGGCAAACGTTCATGCAAGGCTTTGGTTTTCTGTTTAAATACAGCTTTCAAATTTTTTGCATATTCAAAGAAATTTCTTTCTTTATTATTCCCATTAGACAAAAATGAAAACAAGATAGCCTAATATTGTTTGAGTTTGAGTTTTGTTTAATGGCATATCAACCTCTGTGGGTTATTTAATGGCAAAAATGTGGGGTTTTAAGGTATTTTTTTTAATGTTTGGTTATAGTGAGAAGGTTGATTTTGTCAGATTTTAATGAAAATTTTTTATTTTTATTCTTTTTTTATTTTAGAAAACTGAAAATGTCTTCTAGTTTTGTATTCAAAAATATATTGCTGGTAATAATTTTTCCCTTCAAAAATGTCTTTTGGTAGTATTTTTTCTTCAAAAATGTATATTTTTCTGTAAAAGACTTTATGTAAATATTTCTATAAAAGTATTTTTATATATATTTCTATAAAAGTCTATTTTTATACTTTCCAGTTTGGGGTTTAACTATTTGCTCATAGCTGGGACCCTAACAGGTGCTAACACTGTGGGTCAGGGTGGACTTGGGAACAACAGCAATTAAGATTATGCTCCTCACAACCTCCCAATCAGAGGTGTTGCTGCTAGATGCAGTTTATCATCAAGCCCAGGACCTGTTCTGCCCATTTGTATGAAAAATAATAACCAAATAGGTTAATGCAAAAAATGTATCGCAGTATTAGTATATTAACAAAATCACATCTTACATATACACACGTGTATCTATGTATAAAGGTAAATTCTAAACAGATTGAATCATTTAGAAACATTAATCTATTAGTTAGTGATTAATTGTAACACAAATTATATTCGTTACAATTGAATTTAATTAAACTATTCAGTTTGGCCCCAGTTTAAGACATCTTGCAGTACAAATTCTTATTTGAATATTCACGCTTAAAGAATTACTGATTCTTGTCCTAAGCATCTGCCTAGAAAGTCAACAATCCAGCTATCTGGCCATTTACTCTGAACACAATTTGTATTTGCTGTCCTGTGTAAATAGATTTTGCCAGGAATAAGGCAATATTCTACTAGAAATTCAATATTTACCTCATTTACCCGGGAAATAAAGTTCTTCTTCCAGTTCACTCGCCAGGATGGTAATTTTTCTTGTTTTTGTTTTCTTATGGCTCCATGAGAAAGAACGATTATTTTTTATTTTGTTTATTATTTATAGAAATTTTTTAAATTATTTAAGCATTAAAAATAAAAAAAAATAATCTTGTGTATTGTAAGATATTTAAGGAATATTGTCAGTCAGTCAGCTAAGTGCCATACATAATAAACACTTTGGGTGATCATGTCTCTTTCGAGACATGAATGACTGCGCAGAAGATTATCCTGCAGTAGGTTACCATTGCTTTCTGCAGTAGACTGGTTGCCAGCCAAGGCTATAGAACCCAATCAATCCTATTATTTAACCCATAACTGGAGGGAAGAGATGGATTAATATCTTTCCCAAGTGAATGCAAGAATTTAACTGGAATTTAAACTCAGCACCCAGATTTGTCATTCTGAGTTGATATCCACTGCACCACATTGTACATCCTAGGAATATGGCATTTTGGCATAAACATTAAGCTGTTACTATGATGCAGATGTTTTTTGCTTTTTAACTTTTAGTTTTACTAATAGTGCACCCAATATCACCCAAGAGCCAATCAAAGTAGAGGATTACCACTTGATGTTGCAAGGGATGGTAAAGGGAGAAATAAGAGAGTGTTATGAGGGTGAGTAAGCTAGACATGGAAGCAAGGTTTTTTCATGCTTTAACATGTGCACGACCATGACATTACAAAATATAAAAAAATTCCATTTTCGATAATTTTCACATTCTAATGAACGCCAGCAATTTGTCAACTGTTATATTTGAAGCAAGAAAAAAAATGTACAGTAATTTTTAGCAACACAGTTTTCCGGTTACATTTGTCACCATAATTCACAGCTCTGAATATGACCTCGGAAAGAGATTGAAAGTACTTGGGTATCTAAAGAAATGAATGAAAATAACATCTGTCAATGCTACAGCTAATTTCTGGCATCTTTTGATTGTAATATGCGGAAGATTATCCGTGAGCATGAACAAATTTTATTAAAAATTAAGCAAACATATTGTTTGCAATTTATTTAATCTGACATGTTTAAAAGAATATTTGCTGCCTAAATACACAAATTTTAATATATATATATAGTTTTTCTTTTAGTGCGTTTTATTGCATATATATATATAAGCATGCAGTGTAGATATAGAAGAATCCTGCACATACAGTGGTAGGATAACTCTCTAAGAGAGCTCTAAATATATATGTATATAAATACATAAAGAGCAAATATAAGAAAAAATTAAGGTAGACATGTTATTTCATGGTAAATCGGAAGTATAGGCCTATTTCAGTCAAACCATCATCAGCTTCCATCTTTATTATACAGAAGATTTTACATGAATGAAATTCACAAAGACCCCACCAAAAAATGGAATAAAAATAAAGATTGCTCCCTTGATGTAATGATGTCAGTCAGTCAGTCAAGTGCCATACGCGATACACGCTTGGGCAATCATGTCTCGAAAGAGACATGTCTGACTGGGCAGAAGATTATCCTGCAGTAGGTTGCCATTGCTTTCTGCGGTAGACTGGTTGCCGACCAAGGCTATAGAACCCAATCTGTCCTGCTATTTAACCCATAACTGGAAGGAAGAGACGGATTAATAACTTTCCCAAGGGTATTTGTGCGTAAGTGAATACAATGGATTCAACTGGAATTCGAACTCGGCTCCCCAGCTTCTCGTTCCGAGCCGATATCCACTGGACCACAACGCACATCCTGATGTACTTTTTCTTAAATTTTGTCTTTTAAGGGAGCAATCTTTATTTTTATTCTTCCGATTTACCATAAAATAATGTGTCTGCCTTAATTTTTTCTTATGTATGCATTTAAACATACTTAAAAGATATTATGTGTAAAAATTTCTATTTTACCATAAAAAATATGTTTTTCTAATTTATCAGTTCAAAGGACATTTTCTCTCATTTGAAATACAGGATGTATATCTATGCATTATATTTACAAAGGCAAATAACAGAAATTTTAAATTATTTAAAGTTTATGTATATATGTTTGATTTGAACATTTTCAAAAACCACAAATCAATTATAATTCACTGAAGAAAGTCAGTCAGTCAGTTAAGTGCCATACGTGATACACGCTTGGGCGATCATGTCTCGAAAGAGACATGACTGACTGGGCAGAATTTTATCTCACAGTAGGTTGCCATTGCTTTCTGCGGTAGACTGGTTGCCAAGGCTATAGAACCCAATCTGTCCTATTATTTAACCCATAACTGGGGGAAGAGATGGATTAATACCTTTCCCAAGGGTATTTGCGCGTAAGTGAATACAATGGATTCAATTGGAATTTGAACTCGGCTCTCCGATTTCTCGTTCCGAGCCAATATCCACTGGACCACAACTGAAGAAAGACTTTCACTAATTTTATCTTATATTTGTGTAAGTATATTTTGTGTGTGCATGTGTTAATGTGTGTGTTTGTGTGGGTGATGTATTTTTACTGATCATATTTATTGGCATCAATGTCAAAATCTTCAAAGCTCTCAGATTTTTGACAATTTTTTATACCCCCAAGTATCTTGTACTCCCCAAATAACTGACATGCAAAATGTCAATTCTTTATTTCAAAGTTTACTTTGTACCGAAATTCCTCCAGTTCATTTACATGAGAAAAACGTCTTAAAATGTCTCCTTAACACGAGGCATGTAATATATGTAAAAGTGTTGAAAAGAAATTCATCGTGACTAAAGAACGTTTTTTTCCAGAGAAACTACTCCTGAAGCAGATTGAGATATGATGTTAGATTTTCATGGCGCATAGCAGCTGACATTGACAGCCTCTAGTAATTAAAATTTCTGTACAATTTCTTTTCAAAAGCCTTCATTTCTTTCTGCTTCTGATATATTTTTATCTTTCTTTAAGAAGTCTATTTGCTATTTAATAAGTTGTTGTTTGTTTCTTTTATTCATTCATTTCCAAGAAGAAATTAAAAGTATAGATTCTCTTTTGCTTAACTCTAAGGAAATTTTTCTCTGACTTAAAAAACAAAACGATACCTAGTTTTTCATTTTTTATTATACTTACTTTGTTTATTTTTATTTCCTTTTTCTTTTTAATGTCATCCCAAATTTTGTTTAATCAGAATCAAGTTTTCAACCCACACATTCTTGCAATACCTGGTAATGTTTTTTTTTAAAAAAAAAAGCAAGAACATTTTTTCAAAAAATATTTTTTAGACAAGATTTTATTTGAGGTGACATTTCTGAAGCTAATAAAGTAATTGGTGACATATTACTTAACTACAGAACATTCATTGCTTTTCTAAGATATAAATTCATTACATAATTTAAGTCATAACTAATTAAATGCACATTACATAAAAGTAGTGTGTCACTTATCGTGCAGTACATATCATAGTGACTAAAGAAGAAATGACATTAATCATCAAAATTATTCAATTAAGATGGCTGACATATTTGATGATTACTTCATTATTCTTTAAAAAATATTCCTAATAAATGTTTGAGTTATATTTTGACTGCAGTCATCTATTAACAAGTCTGTAGTTAATAATTCTTTGTATGGATCTCTGTTCTCTGTAATCATTGCTGAACTTGGCCTTAGGCTGGAAAACATAATTTATGAGAAATTTATAAAATATATATATATATATTAGTCATCCGCAGACAGATCTGTTTTGCTGTATCACAGCTCATCAGTATGGTTAGACAGCCGATTGCTTTTTATCCAGGATTGAAACCTGACTGAATTACTGTCAGTTGGCAATTCTAACTGAGCTATGGCGCTCGGTAGAAGGGGGCACACTTTTTAGCATGTATATTATCATTATACATGCCCAATAGCTGAGAGTGTTCTAATTCATTGCTGAATGAACAATGTGTAGATGCCAGAGTAGCTACTGTTTTTCAAAATCTACCATTCTTCCAGAGTGCTCAATCAGGTTGTCAGAGCATAAATATGTAGACACATGTGGAGCTATATAGATGCATGTGAAGCTATGTCGACACATGTGGAGCTATATAGATACATGTGGAGCTATGTAGAAACATGTGGAGCTATATATATATATACATGTAGAGCTATATAGATACATGTGGAGCTATGTAGAAACATGTGGAGCTATATATATACATGTAGAGCTATATAGATACATGTGGAGCTATGTAGAAACATGTGGAGCTATATAGATACATGTAGAGCTATATAGACATGTGGAGCTTTATAGATACATGTATGGCTATATAGATACATGTGCTGCGATGCAGCAAGAAATGCTTTTAAAAGTACAGAAGGAACATCAGGAGATATAATGAGCACTTTATTCAAGCAATATTCTTTTTTTTAATCATTTTACCGCAAGTAAGGTGAGACCACTGCTAGTTCACTGGGACTTACAGTGGGAGAAAAGATTGGAAACATTGGGTATTGAAGAAATGATAAAAGATCAATTGGATTCAAAACGATAGAAAATGGCAAGTAATGTTGCATTAAACTTTTGAAGATTGTAGCTATCAGGGTAGCTGGTAAAAGGAAGGGAATTCCAAAAGCAGGAAGTGTGAGAAAAGAGACTGTTAGGGTAGAAGTGGTAGTTATTTTAACTATCTCAATGATAAAAGGATGGAATCTAGATATCAATCTAGTCAGTCAGTTAGTTAAGTGCTATACGTGAAACACGCTTGGGCGATCATGTCTCGAAAGAGACATGACTGACTGGGCAGAAGATTATCCCGCAGTAGGTTGCCATTGCTTTCTGTGGTAGACTGGTTGCCGACCAAGGCTATAGAACCCAATCTTTCCTGTTATTTGACTCATAGCTAGGGGAAGAAGAACTGTATTATATTATTATGTAGTAATTAGTGGGGGATCGGTTTATTACTTCATAACAATAGAAAATTGATCCCCCACTTTATGCCCAGTAGAAGCCTTAATCATGTTTCCAACAATTATATTCAGTCAGTTTAGTGCCATATATGAAACATGCTTGGGCGATCATGTCTCGAAATAGACATGACTGACTGGGCAGAAGATTATCCTGTAGTAGGTTGCCATTGCTTTCTGCAGTAGACTGGTTGCCAGCCAAGGCTATAGAACCCAATCTGTTCTGTTATTTAACCCATAACTGGAAGGAAGAGACGGATTAATACCTTTCCCAAGGGTATTTGCGTGTAAGTGAATGCAATGAATTCAACTGGAATTCGAACTCGGCTTTTCGATTTCTTGCTCCGAGCCGATATCCACTGGACCACCATGCACACCAATCTAGTAGTATTCTTAATTTCACATGGGCTTACAGCCATATCATGTTGAATACACCGGTTCTCGCTCGATCACCGAAGTTAAACAACGTTGAACCTGGACAATACTTAGATGGGTGATCGCTTGGGAATACCAGGTGCTGTAAGCGTTTAGTGATGGATGTGCGTTGTGGTGCAGTGGATATCGGCTTGGAAAGAGAAATTGGTGAATACCTTGCATTCACTTAAGCGCTGGTACCCTTGGGAAAGGTATTAATCCATCCCTTCCCTCCAGTTATTGGTTAAATAACAAGGGTAGGACTTGGGGACCCTGCCCTTAAAAACAAATCCCAATGAATCTTGATACTTGAAAGGAAAAAAGTATTACTAGACACAAAAACTTATATAAAAACAACAATAAATTGTAGAATGAAAAAGGTATTACCAGCAATAAATAAAATAAAAATTTATAAATAAATAAAAATTCTATAAATAAATAAAAATTTATAAATAAATAAAATTTAGTTGGCAATAAATGACCTGCTGAGGTTGATATGCCATAAAAACAAAACAACCAACCAAAAAAAAATTCACATGGGCATGAGGGGAAAAAAGCTCATCAGAGCAGTTGCCATAAAAATATTTGTCGAAAAGACAGAAGGAAAAGACAGAAGGAAGCCAACTTATATTCGTTATATTGGTAAGAAAATGACCTGAAGCCAAGATGCCAAGTCAGAATCAATCATATTGCAGATCTTTCTTTGGATTTTTTTGAGAACCTTGAGATGAATAGCAGGAGCACCTGAGCAGATATAACAACAGTATTCAATGCACGAATATTGTTTTTTTTTTTGTTTTTTTTTTATAATCATATCGCCCCAAGCAAGGTAGTTTACTGCCACTGGTGTGCAGGGGGTTACATAGGAGGAAAGTTTTGAAAAAGAGTGACAGGTTATAGAGAGTGTCGGGAAGTGGGTAAGAGAAGGATGAGAATACTGATGTGAGTGGAATGGATGGAGAGCGGAGTATACAGTGGAAAGGTCAGAAAGTTGAACTCTGTGTTTGAGAAATAGTTTCATTCTAAATTTCATACGATAAATAAGTAATAATTGTATAGATCAGATTAGTTTAACTTTAAATTTTCTAATTTTCCAAAAATAATGTATCACAGATGTATATTTTATTTTTGCATGATTTTTAAAACTGAAACTTAACTTTTGTTTAAAAATGTGTCAATCACTCAAAAATTGACAAATTAAAAAAAATTCTCAAAATTTTCCATTTCAATAAATATAATTTCTGTTTGAAATACAGATGAGGACTTTGTTTACTGGAAATAGTAAATTTAATCATTTAGCTTTCACTCAAAACTAAAATAAAAGTTTCAAGAAAAGTTTTTTATTTTTAAAAATTCAATTTAAAAGTTAGTTATCAAAAAATAAACTTTTAATATATATATATATATATATATATATATATATATATATATATATACATATAATTTGGGTCCAGCAAAGAAAAAGATATGAATGCAAGAAAAATTAAAGAACAATTTTAACAAAGTACCTAGTGAGCAATTTTTAACAGAACTTGTATCAAAGAGGGACTGCTGCTTAAATACTACACATTTAATGATAATATACATGCTAAAAAGTCTGCCTCCTTCTACCGAGCGCCCATAACTCAGAGGTAGAATTGCTGACTGATGCCAATTCGGTTGGGTTTCAATCCTGGGTTAAAAACAATTGGAGTCTAACCATACTGATGAGCTGTGATACAGCGAAACAGATCTGTCTGCAGATGACTATATATACATATATATATATACAAATATCATACCAATATCAATAGTCTAAAATAATGTTCAAACAAATAATTTCAAATTGTTGGTTGTTTAAAGACTGTTTCATTAATTTTCTTTAA
This sequence comes from Ascarosepion bandense, assembly GCA_037127315.1. Classification (NCBI taxonomy): domain Eukaryota; kingdom Metazoa; phylum Mollusca; class Cephalopoda; order Sepiida; family Sepiidae; genus Ascarosepion; species Ascarosepion bandense. The sequence goes on along the minus strand of JBBBDQ010000299.1, from coordinate 3,097,451 downwards.
TTTCCATAACATGTTTATCTATCTATCTATCTATCTATATATATATATAAGAGACAATGAATGTCTATTATGTTTAATCATGAGCCATTCTAAACATCGTATTTTTGCTTTAATTTCAGTTGAAAATAAAGACAAAAATTCTCCAACATTTGGATAATTATTTATTGGTTTTCTTCTAAGCTATCGGCTCACATGAGCCATCTTCAAGCTGAGTTTTATGTCAACACAAAATAAAATCGTCGGTGATGGTGGATTTTATATTTCAGTTTAAACTACCTCTCTGAAGATGGCTCATGTGAGCCGAAAGCTTAGAAGAAAACCAATAAATAATTATCCAAATGTTGGAGAATTTTTGTCTTTATTTTCAACTGAAATTAAAGCAAAAATACAACGTTTAGAACGGCTCATGATTAAACATAATAGACATTCATTGTCTCATATTTAATAGCATATGTCTAGAAAATTACTTGCTGCCTCGATATACTAAATATATATATATATATATATATATATATATATATATATATATATATATATAATTTATGTCTAAAAAAGAAAAAAAATTATATGAATGAAGAAAAAGAAAAAATTTTAACAAAGTTGCTAGTGAGTCATTTTTAACAGAACTTGTATCAAAGAGGGACTGCTGACTAAATGCTATGCAATTACATATATATATATATATATACAAATGTCATGCCAACATCAATATTCTAAATGTATATTTTTGCTTCTAACAACATGAATTGTAAAGAAATAACAAGTCTCAGCAGATTATTGAAGCAGAAAAAATATAACAAAAAAACAAATAAAAACACACATACAAACATTTTATGTATATATATATGTGTATATATATATTCAGACATTTTGACGGATTTTTCTGTAGGTTTGTATATATGCCGATATGTATTTGAATAAATATGCGTAAAAATAATCGTAAAAATGAAATGTGAACCAGAGTGTTGCATGTCATGAATTTTTTTTAATACTGAGAATATACTTTTGACATTTCTGATATTATCAGATTTTTTTCATTTTTGGGCATCCCTATTTCAGCTATCCCATGAGATACTTATATAGTTAAGTGTGCTCCTATGGCATAGAGATAAGGGAAAAAACAGCGAAAATTAACATAATTAATCATTGCAAATTAATAGAAACCATACACGTACACACACACAAGCATGTTCATACACACACATATCTACAGACAAAGACATACACAAACACACACACAAACACAGCACACACACATGCACATATACATTACCAGCCATAATTATTAGGCCACCCCAGTGTTTTAAAAAAATATGTATTTCATACTATTTGTTTAGTATTTATTGCCAAGTGAATAATTGCAAATGAAAATAGAATGGTTCTTTTATTAAAATTGCACAATATGTGCATGAAGTGAATTTATAAATATTTAATAATTATTAATATTATATTTAAAAATATATTGCAATTTCATCAATGAAAGAATGAAGAAAATTTAGGGTGATTCGGATGAGTTCATCTTTACTTTCTTGCCTTGTAAAATTTTGCAAAGTAATAATAACAAAAGAAATATTCTATTTTCATTTGGCAATAAATACTAAGAATAGTATGAAATACATCATTTATTTAAAAAAAAAATGGGGTGGCTTAATAATTATGGCCACTAGTATACATATTGATATATGTGGGATTAAACAGAATGATAAGATAAGGAAACATTTCTTATATATATATATATATATATATATATATATATATATATTTTTTTTTTTTTTTTTTAATCATCTCACCCTGAGCAAGGCGGAAACGCCACTGATGTGCAGGGGGCTACATAAATGTAAAAAGATTAATTAGAAAAGAGTGAGGAGTACAAACTAGTTAGAAAGGAACAATAGAAAGCTGAGAAAGCAGGTGCAATGACAGATACATGGGTGGAGAGAAAGGGAGGGTTATACAGGGGTGGGGAGAGAGCTAGAGTCCAATAGTTATGTGAATTAATAAATATATATATGTGAGTACATGCATGGATAATATTATTATTTATATGTTAATAAAACACTGCTCAATGTAATATGAAGAAAACTATTTTATATAAATTCATAAATATACATATTGTCCGATATTGATAAGACAACACAAGTTTTCATGCATTATTATCAGGTGCATATTACAAACTGACTATTTACTAGATTTGGATTTACGTTTGCACAATGTTCATGGGAGTTAAATCTTCTAAAACTAGGTGACTGCTTTTTAATAACAAGAGTATTATTTAAATAGACAAATACTACATAGAGATAAAAAATTAAAATTAAACTTTAGAAAATATATATAAAATTAGAATTTTAAAATCAAAATGCAGGGAGATGTAACAAAGGGGCATAATTCATAATTATTAATAGTAATATTTAAGGGCAAATGAAAGAAAGAAAGAAAGAAAGAAAGGGTGAA
>JBBBDQ010000299.1:3052500-3090000 GCA_037127315.1 Ascarosepion bandense | reverse complement strand
ATTGTTCTATGAATCATTCCGATTGCCATCAGTCTTTTTCTATTTGCGTTGTGGCGCAGTGGATATCGGCTCGGAACGAGAAATTGGGAAGCCGAGTTCAAATTCCAGTCGAATTCCTTGCATTCACTAATGCGCAAATACCCTTGGGAAAGGTATTAATCCATCTCTTCCCTCTAGTTATGGGTTAAATAATAGGACAGACTGGGTTCTATAGCCTTGTTCGGCAACCAGTCTACCGCAGAAAGCAATGGCAACCTACTGCGGGATAATCTTCTGCCCAGTCAGTCATGTCTCTTTCAAGACATGATCGCCCAAGCGTGTATCACGTATGGCACTTAACTGACTGACAATATTTCAACCAGAAATTTTTTCAGTTCCTCTTAATTGTCACCTAATATTTTGTAAATTTTATGTACACTACCAGCCATAATTATTATGCCACCCCAGTGTTTTAAAAGAAATGATGTATTTCATACTATTTTTTAGTATTTATTGTCAAGTGAATGACAAATAGAATAGTTCTTTTGTTAATATTGCACAATAATACATGCATCAAATGAATTTATAAATATTTAATAATTACCTATAATTGCAGTTTCATCAATGAAAGAATGAAGAAAATTTAGGGTGATTCGGACGAGTTCATCTTTGCTTCCTTGCCTTGTAAAATTTTGCAAAGTAATAATAACAAAAGAACCATTCATTTTTCATTTAGAATTATCCACTTGGCGATAAATACTAAAAATAGTATGAAATACGTCATTTCTTTTAAAAAACTGGGGTGGCCTAATAATTATGGCCGGTAGTATATATATATATATATATATATATATATATATATATATATAGAATCTGCTGCTAAATCTCTCTTCTTGGACTATATATATATATATATATATATATATAGCAAATCTACCGGTGCGATGGGTAAATTGTCGTCATTTGTCTTGTAAAATTTTGCAAAGTAATAATAACAAAAGAACCATTCTATTTTCATTTAGAATTATCCACTTGGCGATAAATACTAAAAATAGTATGAAATACATCATATCTTTTAAAAAACTGGGGTGGCCTAATTATTATGGCCGGTAGTGTATACAGTGAGACTATTCTGAGAACGCTAGAAGTTATTCCTGGATTCGTAATTGGAGGCCACAATTTAAACAATATAAGGTACACAGATGATACAGTGCTGATAGCAGACACAAAGAAAACTACCAGACCTCCTACAGAAGGTAGCTGAAGAGAGTAAGGACTACAAATAGACTGCAAGAAAACCGAACACATGGTCGTCAGCAAAAAGGGCAGCCCGATATGCCAAATACAGGTGAGGGACTCTAAAATTATGCAGGTACAAAATTTTAAATACCAAGGAAGTGTTCTAACAGAAGATGGTAAGTGTGACACTGAGATCTGAAGGCAAATTGGCATGGCGAATGAAGCATTCCAGAAATTGAGTAAATTATTAAGAAACAGGACAATTTCGCTAGAAACACAGAGGAGAGTACTGGATTGCTATGTGATGTCGGTTCTTCAACATGGCAGTGAATGTTGGACAATATCTTCGACGATAAAGGAAAAACTCTCTTCCTGACACCCCCTGCAAACTCTCAGTCCTCATAACATTTCTCCTCGTTCACCACACTCTCATCAGTAATCTCTTCCTTCTCCTACTCTCTTCCTGACACCTCCTGCAACCTCTCACTCTTCATAACATTCCTCCTATGTAACCCCCTGCACAACAGTGGCAGTAAAATGCCTTGCTTGGGGTGACACAATTATAAAAAAAAATCCTCATCAGAATGATCCACATTTTTTTAAATTGGTTTCAAGTCAGACGGAAAGTGCGACGCAGAGATCCGAAGGCGAATTGGCATGGCGAAGGACGCGTTCCAGGAGGTGAGTGAAGTACTAAGACACAGGAAACTTTCACTAGAAACAAAGATGTGAGTACTAGATTGCTATGTGATATCAGTTCTTCAATATGGTGGTAGATGCTGGAAAATATTATCAAAGATGAAGGAAAAACTTAAAGTCGCAGAAAAAGAATTCTACAGAAGGATGCTGCAGATATCATGGACCGAGCATGAGAGCAATGATGAGGTTTTAGAAAGGATAGAAACGCAAAGGAAATTAATACCGAGCATCAGGAAGAGACAATTAAAGTTCCTAGGACATGCAATGAGGAAGAAGGGCTTGGAGAACTTGATACTAACAGGCCAGATAGAAGGAAAAAGAGACAGGGGAAAGCAGTGGATAACATATTTGAAGGACCTGATCAGGTGGATGTTGAAACAAGTATTGCATGGTGCAACAGGAGAAAGCGTGCAAAGAGCCACCAGGGATAGGGAAACGTGGAAAGCCATGATCGCCTACGTCCTGAAAGGACAGAGCACATAAAAGAAGATATATGCCAACTGTTTATAAGAAATTATAATGTGGATATAAAGTGGGGGAACAAATCTATATTATAATCAATATATAAGCTGATCCCTTATTTTATGGCCATGCTAGTTTCTATACATTTATATTGTAGATTTATGGGCTTGAGCTAGTGGATGATGGAACGAGGGTTGCATGGTGTAACAGGAGAAGGCATGCTAAGAGCCACTAGGGATAGGGAGATGTGGAAAGCCATGATCGCCTATGTCCTGAAAGGACATGGCATGTAAAAGAAGAAGTATATATAATATAAAATTATTTTGTAACTCTTAAACAAGTAAAATGAGGGCCAAATGTAATATAACAATCTGGCCCCACCCAAGGAAGACTGATGCAAGCGAGGGTGTTTCCAGTCGTTGAAAGGAACGGATGTCGTTTGACCTTATTTCCGGCAGCAGCGGAAATAACTACAGAGGCAAACAGAACAGGTGTCTCTGAGAATTACGTGGGCGTGCGTGGGCGAGGCAAAACCGGAAGAAAAAGTCCCGGTTCTGGAAGATTATAAAAAGACCTCGGCACACAGATTCGCCAGTAGAGGAGCAACAGAGATCGGCCGGTGAAGAGAGAGACACAACAGATAAGACTACACTCCCGTCAACCCATTAGAAGCGCGCTCTCTCAATTCTCTGTTCCCTATGCTACACGGTTCATCGTCATTAATAAAAATATAACTTTATATTTTTATATATATGCGTGTTTGTTGTTTGTCGATATATAACACAAACACTCTGCTTTCAGTACCAATAAACAGATCTCATGCAATTAGTTATAAAATAATTTCATATCATACGCATAAAATCTATGTATTAATTCCAGATATGGGTTAGTACCTGCAGAAGTTGTGGAATTTAGTGATAGTAATAATAATTTAAAAAAGAATTTTGTTAGACTAAATCCAACCTCATGTCAGTGGGATGACAAAGATGATTAGCAGCTCTGTTGGAAGAAAAAAAAACATCCAAAGGGAAGATGAACTCAGTGTTTATGGTGAGCTGATGAGAGATGGTGTTTTTATCAAGTTCCTGTTAACAATGAGGATGAGCATTGTGGTCCATTGGATATCGGCTTGGAACGAGAAATTGGGGAGCCGAGTTCGAATTCCAGCTGAATTCGTTGCATTCACTTATGCACAAACACCCTTGGGAAAGGTATTAATCCGTCTCTTCCTTCCAGTTATGGGTTAAATAACAGGACAGATTGGGTTCTATAGCTTTGGTCGGCAACCAGTCTACTGCAGAAAGCAATGGCAACCTACTGTGGGAAAACTAGACTGTCCAGTCAGTCATGTCTCTTTCAAGACATGATCGCCCAAGTGTGTATCATGTATGGCACTTAACTGACTGACTGTTAACAATCACGATAATACACAATGTGCAAAATGCATAAAACATTATAATGAAGAAAGTCAGCTCTCCATTAAGGAGAGACATGTTTAAGAAGTGTTTGCAACAAAGACAAAATCCTAATTAAGACATAGAATGTTAATATTAATATTAAATTAATATTGATATTAATGGAATGCTAATATTAATAATAATATTAATGTTAATAATAATGAATGTAGTATTAATGTGGGCAATTTGAACATGTTAAACAGGAAATGAAAAGGTTGAATATCAAAATTCTGTAGGTATGTGAAATAATGAATAAACCTGTGGAAACATCGCAGGTGATAGCAACAGAATCATCTAGACAAAATTGAGAGAGTAATGTGCATTGTGGTGTAGTGGATATCGGCTTGGAACGGGAAATCAGGGAGCCAAGTTCAAATTTTAGTTAAATTTCTTGCATTTACTTACATACAAATAACCTTGGGAAAGATATGGTATTAATCCATATCTTCCCTCCAGTTATGGGTTAAATAACAGGGTAAACTGGGCTCTACAGCCTTGGTTGGCAACCAGTCTACTCTAGATAGTAATGGCAACATACTGCAGGATAATCTTCTGCCCAGTCAGTCATATCTATTTCTAGACATGATCGCCCAAGCATCTATCTCATATGGCACTTCTGAATAAAAATAGAATAGCAGTAATATTACACAGAGACAAGAGAAAATGTTTCTGTTCGAATTTCTGGGATAAAGAATTTTTATAATTTGCATTATTTACATGCAGACTGCTATCACAATGTTTTAGATCACAATGGTTGAGGGCTTACGGCCATATCACGTTGAATACACCGGTTCTCGTTCGATCACCGAAGTTAAGCAACGTCGAGCCTGGTCAGTACTTAGATGGGTGACCGCTTGGGAATACCAGGTGTTGTAAGCGTTTAGTGACGGATGTGCATGCTTACGGCCTACCACGTTGAATACACCGGTTCTCGTTCGATCACCGAAGTTAAGCAACGTTGAGCCTGGTCAGTACTTAGATGGGTGACAGCTTGGGAATACCAGGTGCTGTAAACATTTAGTGACGGATGTGTGTGCTTACGGCCTACCACGTTGAATACACCGGTTCTTGCTCGATCACTGAAGTTAAGCAACGTTGAGCCTGGTCAGTACTTAGATGGGTGACCGCTTCGGAATACCAGGTGTTGTAAGCGTTTAGTGACGGATGTGCATGCTTACGGCCTACCACGTTGAATACACCGGTTCTTGCTCGATCACCGAAGTTAAGCAACGTTGAGCCTGGTCAGTACTTAGATGGGTGACCGCTTCGGAATACCAGGTGCTGTAAGTGTTTAGTGGTGGATGTGCATTGTGGTGCAGTGGATATCGGCTTGGAAAGAGAATTCGGTGAGCTGAGTTCGAATTCCAGTTGAATACCCTGCATTCACTTCAGCACTGGTACCCTTGGGAAAGGTACTAATCTGTCCCTTCCCTCCAGTTATGGGTTAAATAACAGGGTAGGACTTGGGGACCTTGCCCTTAAAACCAAATCCCAATGAATCTTGATACTCGAAAAGAAAAAGGTATTACCAGCAATAAATAAAAAAACATTTACTTGGCAATAAATGGTTTGCCGAGGTTGATATGCCATAAAAAGAAAACAACCAACCAACCAACAATGGCTGAAACAATAGTCCACGTATCGATAATGCAGATAAGAGAAAATTTGTCCTCAGATACTATCAAGATAAAAATCAAACATTTGAAGCAGTTATAAAAGACATAAAACTCCATTTACATTACATTTACTTCTACTATACCAGCTTCTTTTCTCACACTTCCTGCCTGTGGAATTCCCTTCCGTATCGTTGCTTCCCTGACAGCTACAATCTCCATGAATTTAAATTCAATGTCAATTGCCATCTCTTATCTCTTTGACTCACATCCTTTTCCTGACAACCCTTGTATCATCTTCTTCTCCCTTTTCCACTCTATTCTCATGCAGCTCTCTTCACATAAGTTTTCTCATTCTTCTCTTATCCTTTCTCTGACACCCCCTGTAACTTGTTCCTCTTTTCCACTTTTTTTTTTTAATCATCTCACCCCAAGCAAGGCATTCCACTGCCACTATTGCGCATGGGGCTACATAGGGGAAGGTAAAGAGAAGGACTGATTAGACATAGGGAATGTCAGGAGGAAGGTGACAGATGAGTAAGGATAGCGAGGATGAGGGTTGGGCAGATGGGAAGAGTCCTAGATAGAATGGGACCAGGTTAGTGTGTTAGGAGGTGTCTATTGACCTTACATTTAAACTCCTGGAGATTGTAGCCGTCGGGGAAGCAATCGTTTGGAAGAGAATTCCACAGTCAGGAAGTGCGAGGAAAGAAACTGTTGGAGTAGAAGTTACGGCTGCATTTTATCAGTTTCACTGTAAAAGAGTGGGATCTAGTTGCTAATCTAGTATCTCGTGCAAATTCGTATTTAGGGGGCACCAGTGATCTAAGTTCATCAGAGCAGAAGCCGTGAAAGTATTTATAGAAGAGACACAGGGAAGCCACATCGCGCCTGTGGGAGAGAGATTGCAGGCGGTCTGCCAAGTCGGTATCTATCACATTACAGACCCTCCTCTGAACCTTAACGAGAAGCCCGAGGAGAACAGCAGGGGCACCCGACCAGATATGGCAGCAGTATTCAATGCACGGGCGGATGGTAGATTTGTAAATGTGCAGGATAGATTTAGACGGAAAAAACTTCCGGGCCCTACACAGAGAACCGACTTTCATAGCAGCGGATTTAGCAATGGATTCAATATAGTCATTCCATTTGAGGTCCGCTGAAAGTGTGAGACCAAGGAGGCATAGTGTTTTACTCTCTGGGAGGCAAGCCTGGTCCATGCTAATGGGAGGTAGGTGAGATTGTCAATGATGGTTAATTGAGTGTAGCTTCGTTTTAGAAGCATTAAAATTTACTAGCCATTTACTGCTTAAAATTTAAAATTTACTGCTCACCTCTTATGTAGCTCCCTTCACACCAGTGGCAGTACTGCCTTGCTTGGGGTGAAATGTTTATAAAAAAAATGCAATTTTATCTGTAAATGCACATCTTTGCCTATAAGAATTATGAGCTTCTAGAATAAAGTGACTCACTGGGAGGAGATTTATAGTTGTTTTCCTTGATTTAAAACATTTATACCACATTTGTTAAGAATCAAAAATTTAAAATATTGCTAAGTCTGTTTTAACCAATTAGTTTGTTCATATCGGGAACCATGTATGCTTAAAACATTTAGCTAAAAAAATAAAAAAAAATTATTGTATTTTCTATGGCAGAATAATTAAAATTCATCTTCGTTAAACTTCTTTATCTGGCTTATTATAAATTTAGCCAAAGCTGAAGTGCATAAAAGAATTTATTCTAAATTCATTTTGACCAATAAGATACTCCAGATTTTAAAAATTAATATAAATATTTTAAAGGTTTTACATTGAATAAGGAATTAATATCCATTTTACGGAGTTTAATCATCAGATAAGAATTTTGGAGAATCTTTTTGTTTTGAGAATTATAGAAAAGGATTTAAGTATAATCCAAAAGATGAACTACATAGCCAAAAGGCATTGAACAAAAGATAATCGTATCTGCATGCAATCCTGACAGTATGTATAGCCTGTGATAATATGAAGCAATTCTATTCAGAAACAGAATACAGCGATTCAGGAAAATGTGTAGTTGTAAATTCAAAAGGAAATCTTTCATCAATGATACATTTGGCAGAATAGAAAAAGTGAAAAGTAAAAGGAAGGAAAAATAAATCAAAAGATTTAAAAATATAAAATAATCTTAAAATAAAAAAGATAACTAGACTTTCAATTTAAAAGTGACAAAACCACAATTATCAGTTGAATTTTTAGTCGATTGTTCATTGTCATGGATAACAACTGATTTTCTGAAGTTCAACATTTTCTGCAGTTAAAAAATGCCAAAGGTTTTAGTTTTATATTTCAATACAACAAATGTTTCTATCTACAATCTATAGAGCATAGTTGAGTAAGGTATTAAGAAACAGGACAATTTTGCTAGAAACTAGGAAGAGAGTACTGGATTGCTACATGATGTCTGTCCTTCAATATGGCAGTGAATGCTGGACAATATCATCAAAGATGAAGGAAAAACTTGAAGCAACTGAAATGTGGTTCTACAGAAGGATGCTACAAATATCATGGATCAAGCATGTGAGCAATGATGAGGTCTTAGAAATGATGAAAACAAAAAGGAAATTAATACTGAGCACCAAGCTGAAGTTCCTGGGACATGCATTGAGGAAGGAGTGCCCGAAGAACTTGATACTAACAGGCCAGATAGAGGGAAAAAGAGACAGGGGAAAGCAATGGATAACATATTTGAAGGACCTAATCAGGTGGATGACAGGACGAGGATTGCACGGTGTAACAGGAGAAGGCGTGCTAAGAGTCACCAGGGATAGGGAAACGTGGAAAGCCATGATTGCCTACGTCCTGAAAGGACAGAGCACATAGAAGAAGCTATATGCTAACTGTTTATAAGAAATTATAATGTGGATATAAAGTGGGGGAACAAATCTATATTATAATCAATATATAAACTGATCCCTCATTTTATGGCCATGCTAGTTTCTATACATTTATATTGTAGATTTATGGGCTTGAGCTAGTGGATGATGGAACGAGGGTTGCATGGTGTAACAGGAGAAGGTGTGCTCAGAGCCACCAGGGATAGGGAGATGTAGAAAGCCATGATCGCCTACGTCCTGAAGGGACAGGGCACATAGAAGAAGAAGATTCTATCTCCTCCACCTCTTTCTTCTTTCCCCTGTACACTTTCCCACTTTTTCTCGCTTTCTTCCCCCTCTGTGCATTTTCTTACTTCTTCCTTCTTGTTAAAGGTCACCAATGTTTGTATATGCCTATACTTTACTTCCTACCTAAACCAGGCATCTATTTTGTCTTTCATGAGTTCTTTCCTCATGTCTCTTTAGTCCTTTCCCTTTTGTTTTTATTTTCTCTGCGTCCTTCCCCCTTTTTTTGATGCCCCCTTCCGACTTCTCATCTTTCTTATCCTCTTTACCTCATACAAAAATTTTACCAATAAAAGGAAGTGAATTTACTAGATGAGACATTGTTCTTTTGTGGTGATACCAACCATCAGAAGGTTGCGTGTTCAAATCACTTTGGGGTCACCAGTTTATCTGGTGGAAATGTCATTGTGCGTGTTCATATAATGTCAAGGTCACCAGATTATAGCGGGTTATTTATCTATTCCCTTTTAGTTGTAGTGGGAGTCCGTTCTAGTGAAGGGTAGTTGTATACTGTTGCAGGTTAACGGAATTTGGCCTTGTGGTAGAGAGCCCACTATAAGTTATAAAATGATTATAAAATCAAGAAAAGCAAAGTGAGTTGAAAATAACATTTTTATATATACACATATCAATTAATGTTTTTACAATTAAAGTAATACTTGAATATAGGTCCAACAGAGGTTAAAATGTTCATGGCAAACAATAAGCTGAAAGAGATTTAAGGCTTAGGAATGTGGGGAGCATGTAAATGAGGAATGTCTTTGATGTAGCCGCTCCTTAGGTCAGTAAGTAGTTTTGAGACAGGGGAGAAGGAAAGAGGCAAGAGTAGTAGCCACTTGACTTAGGTCAAGGGGATATTGATTACACTCTTCTCCTCAGGGTCTGCCTGCTGGGGTCTGTCTGTATCTGCTTTTTATATCTGCTTTTTGGATCACAGCAGCTCGTTTGGGATTTCACACTTGTATTTGATTCTGGGCTTCCCATTGGCTGATGAATAAAATTCGTGTAGGCTCGCGAAATGGAAATTTAATATTTGATTAATTTTTATTTTCAACCGGAACGTCTGCACGAACCCGGATGCACAATGATGACTTTTGGTCATTTGCTTTCTGGTCGTTATAGAGCAAACATCTGGTTCCTCGCTTTGCTCGGTCAGTATCACCACACTTTCAGTGTCAAAACAAAATGTATACTTTTGTGGTAGATTGTAGTTTGGACACGTTCTAAAGTATAATTAATAATAAATATTCATTCTATATTGAGCATTGTTTTTTTGTTTTTTTTTTTAATCATTTCACCCCGAGCAAGGCAGAAACGCCACTGATGTGCAGGGGGTTACATAAATGTAAAAAGATTAATTAGAAAAGAGTGAGGAGTACAAACTAGTTAGAAAGGAGCAATAGAAAGCTGAGAAAGCAGGTGCAATGACAGATACATGAAGATTACACAGGGGAGGGGAGAGAGCTAGTGTCCAGTGGTAAGTAGGTGAGTATTAATTTTGCTTTTAAATTTCTGGAGGTCGTAGCCGTCAGGAAAGCAAGAATACGGGAGTGAGTTCCACAGGCGGGAAGTGCGAGAGAGGAAGCTGCAGGAGTAGAATTGTCGTCTGCGTTTGGCTAACCTGACTGTGAATGGGTGGGACCCAGTTGCCAGTCTGGTTGCACGGGTAAACACCTGTTGAGGAGGCATCAGTGACTTAAGCTCATCCGAGCAGAAGCCATGAAAGTATTTATAGAAGAGACAGAGGAAGGCCACATTTCGACGATGGGAAAGTGGCTGCAGACAAGTCGCCAGATCAGTACCTATCACATTACAGACTCTCCTTTGGAGCTTGTCAAGAACACTGAGTAGAATGGCAGGGGCACCTGACCATAAATGGCAGCAGTACTCCATGCACGGCATTGTTTTAAATTAATGTTTTGAACGTTTCTTCATTCCTTATTCATTTGGATATATATATATATATATAATATAGTCATCCACAGATATATCTGTTTCGCAGTATGGTTACACTATGATTACTTTTTAACCCAGGATTGAAATCCAACCAAATTGATGTCAGCTGGCAATTCTACATCTGATTTATGGGCGCTCAGTAGAAGGTGGCAGACATTTTAGCGTGTATATTATCATTATACGCACCCAATAGCTGAATGAATGATATGTAGATGCTAGAGTAACTACTGTTTTTCAAAATCTAGCATTTTTCCACAGTGCTCAATCAGGGTGTGAGAGCTTAAATAGTCATCCACAGACAGATCTGTTTCACTGTATCACAGCTCATCAGTATGGTTAGACATCTGATTGCTTTTTAACCCAGGATTGAAATCTGACCAAACTGGCGTCAGTCGGCAATTCTACCTCTGAGCTATGGGTGCTCAATAGATATTTGCATATATATTTAATGGGATTTTCTTTTTAAAAATTAATTCAAAATGAACTTCTAATTTTGATTTTGATTTGAATACATATGTTACTCTAGGTATATATATATATATATATATATATATATATGTGTAGTATATTTTAAAATATTCAGAAATGGTTAACTATGTCTTGAGTTTTCCTCTCAATATTTTATGTTCAGGATAATATACATTGAGCTTTCTACTTTTATCTAATTAACAATTTGTATTAATTGGATAAAATCTTTTCAATTATCCTCTCCTTTTTTACAGGTCTGCCATTCCATTGCAAATTGCCTGAAGACACCACTCAAGGTAGAAACCTAGGTCACGTAATAACTTGTTTACAAATGGAAAATATTCAAAAGTTCTACAATATAACTGTATTGAAGAATTTTTAATACAAATGTGTACTTTTTTTTTTTAATCATATCACCCAAAGCAAGGCAGTAACGCCACTGATGTGCAGGGGGCTCTGTAGGAGTGAAAAGATTGGAAAAGAGAAAACCGGAAACCACATCCTAAAGAGGAAACAAGGGATGAGCCTCTTCACCTGTTCAATAGATGTGGGTGGAGTGTAAACTGGGTGATAGTTTAGTCTAAGTCAAATTTTATTATGAACAAAAACTAAGTAATTAAACAATCAATATATATATATATTGATTGTTTAATTACTTATATATATATATATATATATTGTTTAATTACTTAAAAATAAAAATAAAGTGAATCTAATAGTCGATTAATAATGCCGATCTCAATTTAATCAAATATTAACATTAATGCCCCCAAAAATTATTTTTTGAGTCTGCTCACATATTCTTCAAATTAGAAATTACTTTATTCTGATTGGTCCACACTGTCTATGCAACAATGTCTCCCAGATTAAGAGGGTTTGATTTGTTTTTAACCTTTTAAAAGCCTTCAATTTGCAATAAACCTCATCACTTGATAAGACACACGTTGTATTGAAACAAAATAGCTACTTTTGTAGTGATATTATAACATATTCATGTCATAATTTCTGAATAAATATTACTAGCTCTACTTTGTATTGAGCACATTTTTAAAACAGGTGTAAACTATAAACTACTACAAAATTGTACATTTTGATTCAACATTGAAAGAACAATGTCTCATCTGTTAGTTAATAATGATGTAGTATTTTGTAGTGTGCACATGTTCTAAAGAAATAATGAATAATAAATATTCATTGCTCTATTTTTTTATTGAGCACTGTTTTAAATTAATGTTTGGAGTGCTGCTATTATTTTCTTTGTTCTTATTCATTTGGATATATATATCTAAACTTATTTATAAATGGAACTTTGTATGTGTGTCTGTCCATTACCTAAAGACTCCAAAACGGCTGAACTGATTTCCTTGAAAATTTACACAGTTGTACTATAAGCATCTGCGAGTGTTCTTAGCTAGGTTTTGTGTTGAGGTACCTTCGATAAATATCGAAAATCGATAATCGAAAAATCGGGTTATAGAAGGAGTGGTCCGATTTTATTCAAATTTGATACACCCCTAGACAAAGACATAAGAAACGATATTCAGAAGTTTCAAAGTTGCAGTTCTTACAATAGTGCAGAAAATATATAATATATATATATATATATATATAAAAGGCAAGATGTTTGTGTGTGTGTCTGTTTATCTGCCTGAATGTCTGTATTTTTTCAGCCCTTTTATTTTAGTTTTTGCTTCGGGTTTGGCTCTAAGTAGGAATAATTATAGTTCTTAGTCTCAGCCATGATACCATTTACTCAGAGAACTTATTTAGCCTTCAAAATTCAGTTTACAATGAAAAAACTTATTTGATTCGATACCAGGAAATCAAAATTTGACTTGCATCCATTCATTATACTTTCAGTCTACAACTTTAACTGGAAACAACTATTGGTTTTTAGTCTTTTGTGCCAACGTCCAAAGAGTCTGAGCTCCAGGACCATGGATTAGTTTTAAAGCTTTCATTACGCCTGAGCAATGCCGGGCTATAATGCTAGTAGATATATATTATGGAAATTAATGAAGATTAATGAAACTGGTTATAAACAACTGACAATTCAAAATGATTTGTTTGAAAATTATTTTTGATCAATACTTGTATTTAAGTAGATATTTTGTTTATAATTCAAAAATTGTGTTATAGGCTTAATTTGACTTCGTTTAGACTGATCGTCATTCGTGGTCGAGAGGTCTAAGACACACCAGATCACTTGGTGGCTTCCCCTATGTGGATAGGGGTCACAGGCTCAAATCCTGCTGAATGACACAAATTTTTGTAACAAAAAATTTATTGTAATAATCAGGCCGGTAGAAATAAATATATCATACTATTTGATTATAAACAGAAAATCTAATTAAATATGAGTATCAATCAAAAATAATGTTCAAACAAATCATTTCATATAGAGATATGTAAACTTTTCTTCATCAATGCATTTCATTTTCTGAAGGAATTTATCAAGGCAAATGTGATGGTTTTATTTTGTAACAAGTATTTATATGCAAGACCTAAAATGTTATTGGTTTTACAAAACAATTTTTAGATATAGGAACGCTTATAAATATTCATCAGGTTAGCAGAAAAGTCAGGCAAGTTATAAAGGACATGAGGTGATACAATCCAATGCCTAATCAAGTGAGTAAGTGATTTTTTTATTAGTATTTAAATTATTTTAATTTGGAATTAATTTATGCATTATATATTTTGAATAATATGAGGTTATCAATTTAATCATTTTTCATTTAATTTTTTAAACATTTTTGTAGATACATATCTTGACTTGGAAAAGTAGTAATTCTTTCTGGAATGGAGATATTGAAAAATATCCAGGACAGATTTTTATTTTGATAAGATTTGATAGCGATACTCAAGAATTTTCCTTCTAAATAAGTTGACCTCTTTAAGCATTTTATTCCTTTCAAGTTGAGCATGTTTAGCTCGGAGACATAAGTAACATTTTCAGCTAAAATACTGTCTGTTGTCATTAATCTTGTTTTATTTCAGGTTTTATGTTTGTCTCTCTCCAATAACATCATGTGTACTATAAAAGGTAGCTTCAGCTGACAAAAAGACAATCTTCTTTTGTAAATATTTTTATAAAAATATATGACTGAATAACTCATGTCTGTGGAGAAAATACAATTCATTTTTAAGATTTAATTTTTAGCATCTGTTTTCTTTGAATTACTAAATGTAAAAATAATTCATCGCCGACGGTAATTCGAGATTGTATATTAAATTTCAAATGCTGGTTTGGCTATCTCTTTTTTTTTTATAATCATATCACCCCCAAGCAAGGCATTTTACTGCCACTGTTTTGCAGGGGGTTACATAGGAGGAAAGTTATGAGAAAGAGTGACAGGTTATAGGGGGTGTCAGGAAGTGGGTAAGTGAAGGATGAGAATATTGATGAGAGTGGATTGGACAGAGAAAAGAGCATGAGAGAAGAATGACTGTGGCCATAAAGTGAGGGATTACTTTATATATTGATTGTAATGTAGAATTGAACCCCCACTTTATAACCACATTATAATAGCATAGAATTATGAGAATATTGATGAGAGTGGAGTGGATGGAGAAAGGAGCATGAGAGAGGGGATGCAGGTTAGTGAGATAGGAGATGACTATTGACGTTACATTTAAATTCATGGAGATCATAGTTGTTGTGAAAGCAGGTAAATGGAAGGGAAGTCCACAGGTGGGAAGTGTGAAAAAAAAGAGGATGGAGTAGAAGTTGCATTTACAATTTATTGGTTTCACAGTAAAAAGGTGGGACCTAGTTGCTAATCTTATGGCTTGAGTAAATTTATATATAGGGGGCGCCAATGAGCTAAGTTCATCGGAGCAGAAGCCGTGAAAGTAATTTTAGAAAATGACACAGGGAACCCACATTGCACTGGTGAGAAAGTGGCTGTATCCGAGCTGCCAAGTCAGGATCGATCACATTACAAATTCTTCGTTGGATTTTGTCAAGGACACCTAGGTGGATAGCAGGAGCACCTGACTAAATATGGAACAGTATTCAATGCATGGACTG
Organism: Ascarosepion bandense; assembly: GCA_037127315.1. NCBI lineage: Eukaryota > Metazoa > Mollusca > Cephalopoda > Sepiida > Sepiidae > Ascarosepion > Ascarosepion bandense. Next base: position 3,074,934 of record JBBBDQ010000299.1, on the reverse strand, counting down.
ATGGTAGATTTGTATACGTACAGGATTGTTTCAGACAGGAAAAACTTCTTACCAGGATTATATACCTTCAAGTAAATCTCTCACTAGAATAAAACATGGCTTTTTCATTAAACACCATTCTTTAAGATGGAATCAGTATCAATATTGCTAATATATCTAACCTAAGTTTGATTTATAAAAAGCTGATGTGGGATAAGATTTCACAATGAACTGTTCATTCTTAATTACTTAAATGAATAATACTGAAAAACAAATAATTCTACTCCAGCAGCTTCTTTTCTCACACTTCCCACCTGTGGAATTCCCTTCCATTTACTTGCTTCCTCGATAACTACAATCTTCAAGAATTTAAATGGAAAGTCAATAGTCATCTCCTATCTCACTAACCTGCATCCTTTCTCTCATGCTTCTTTCTCCGTCCACACCACTCTCATCAGTATTCTCATCCTTCTCTTACCCACTTCCTGACACCACCTATAACATGTCACCCTTTCTCATAAATTTCCCTCTATGTAACCCCCTGCAAAACAGTGGCAGTAAAATGCCTTGCTTGGGGCGATATGATTATTAAAAAAAATCTATACTATTGAAATGTGGATATAAAGTGGGTGATCAATTCTACATTACAGTCAATATATAAACTGATCCCTCACTTTATGGCCCTCTCTTACCAACTTCCTGACACCACATATAACATGTCACTCTTTCTCATAACTATCGCACATCCCACCTGTGGAATTCCCTTCCATTTACTTGCTTCCCCAACAGCTACAATCTTCAAGAATTTAAATGGAAAGTCAATAGTCATCTTTTATCTCACTAGCTTGCATCCTCTCTCTCATGCTCCTTTCTCCGTCTACTCCAATCTCATCAGTATTCTCATCCTTCTCTTACCCACTTCCTGACACCCCCATATAATCTGTCACTCTTTCTCATAACTTTCCTCCTATGTAACCTCCTGCTCACCAGTGGCAGCAAAATGCCTTGCTTGGGGCGATATGATTATAAAAACAAAATTTCTATACATTTATATTCTAGAAAATGTAAATAAATCTAAAAGGCATGCATGTGTAGCTAATCAATATTTCATCGACTGATTGATTCGTTTTCTACAGCTTATGAAAAGACAAGAAATTATGTAAATATAAAGTGGGGGATCAATTTTGTATTACAATCAATATATAAATTGATCCCTCACTTTATGGCCACAGTAATCCTTCTCTTACCCACTTCCTGACACCCCCCTATAACCTCTCACACTTTCTCATAACTTACCTTCTTTTTAACCCCCTGCGCACCAGTGGCAGTGAACAGCCTTGCTTGGGACAATATGATCATAAAAAAAAAAATTAATAAGCATTGTTTTAAAGTAAACCCATTGCAAGTTGTGACATTTGTTAAATCTCTTATTTTGAACTCTGTCGTCATAGATTATTATAGCTATGAAGGCTATGCAACAATGGTTTTCCATTGTTTGCAGCTGATTTCAAATCAGATTTTAATCTGTCAATATTTTATCAGCTGTACATGAAAGTATTATAACGTACATGCCTAAACCAAGTATCAGAACTGATTCTAAGAATAACATTTCATGTGGGTTGATATTATTCAGCTTGCTTTGTTTTTCCTTATCAGAACAGAACAAGAGGTTTTGTTTAAAAATCCAGTGATCAATAACTATAATACTAATCAATCCATAGAAATAGATTGATTCACACAAAGAAAGTTTTTCATCAATGACTGACATGCTACACATTTCAGATCAATCATTTTTGAAAACTTTGAAGGATAAAGAAAAATTATGTTTTAAATGCTAAAAATCCAAAGTTCTTCAGTAAAATAGCTAAATCTGCTGCTGAGAAAGTTGGTTCTCTGTAGGGCCAGGAAGTTTTTCCCGTCAGAAACAATCCTGCACATATATAAATCTACCATCCGCCTGTGCATTGAATACTGCTGCCATATCTGGTTGGGTGCTCCTGCTATCCACCTAGATGTCCTTGACAAAATCCAACAAAGAATCTGTAATGTGATCGATCCCAACTTGGCAGCTCGGATACAGTCACTTTCTCACTGTGTCTTTTTCATGGCTTCTGCTCAAATGAACTTAGCTCACTGGTGCCCCCTATATATGAATTTACTCGAATTTACTCAAGCCACAAGATTAGCAACAAGGTCCCACTCTTTTAATGTTAAACCAATAAAATGTTAACACAAATTCTAATCCAGTAGGTTCTTTTCTCACACTGCCTGTGGAATTCCCTTCCATTTACCTACTTTCCCGACAGCTATAATCTCCAAGAATTTAAATGTAAAGGTCATCCTCTCTCTTATGCTCTTTTCTCTGTCCACTTCACTCTCATCAGTATTCTCATCCTTCTCTTACCCACTTCATGACTCCCCCTATAACCTCTTGCTCTTTTCATAACCTTCCTCCTATGTAACTCCCTTCAAAACAGTGGAAGTAAAATGTACTTGCTTGGGGCAATATGATTATAAAAAAAAAAGGTAAATATTTTTTAGTTTTAGTTTTGGTAAGAAATCCTTAAATATATTATAAAAAGTCAGATTCTATGGTTGTGGAATTGATTATATCAAGAATATTATTTGAGAGGATAAAATATCTTCAAAACATACGCATGCAAGCAATCAATATTCCACAAATCAATTATATTTTTCTTTCCTGAGGCTTATTTCCAATTGATTTATTTCTATAAGTGTACTTTAATTAATAAGTTACGTGAAATGTTAAAATTTTCTGAGGATGATGTAAAAAAGCATCAGAATGTAAAGAAAATCAATCACATTTTCTGGTTTGTAAATCAAATATTGATTAGGCATACGTACTTTCTCATAGTTACATTTATTCATTTATTTTAATAATCATATCACCCTAAGCAAGGCATTTTACTACCACTGTTGTGCAGGGGGTTACATAGGATGAAAGTTATGAGAAAGAGTGACAGGTTATAGGGGGTGTCAGGAAGTGGGTAAGAGAAGGATGACTGTGGACATAAAGTGAGGGATCAGTTTATAGATTGAGTGTTATTTAGAATTGATCCCCCTCTTTATATACACATTATAATATTATAGAATTTTTTTTTTTAATCATATCGCCCCAAGCAAGGCATTTTACGACTACAGTTGTGCAGGGGGTTACATAGGAGGAAAGTTATGAAAAAGAGTGACAGGTTATAGGGGGCGTCAGAAAGTGGGTAAGAGAAGGATGGCTGTTGCCATAAAGTGAAGGATCAGTTTATAGATTGATTGTTATTTAGAATTGATCCCCCACTTTATATCCACATTATAATAGTATAGAATTTTTTTTTTTTAATCATATTGCCCCAAGCAAGGCATTTTACTACCACTGTTGTGCAGGGGGTTACATAGGAGGAAAGTTATGAGAAAGAGTGACAGGTTATAGGGGGTGTCAGAAAGTAGGTAAGAGAAGGATGAGAAAACTATCTATCTGTCTATCTATCTATATGGTCTTTCCATAACTATCTATCTCGGTCTTTCCATCTCTATCTATCTATCTATCTTGGACTTTTTATATCTATCTATTTTTTTTTAAATAATCATATCACCTCAAGCAAGGCATTTTACTGCCACTGTTTTGCAGGGGGTTACATAAGAGGAAAGTTATGAGTGACAGGTGATAGGAGGTGTCAGGAAGCGGGTAAGAGAAGGATGAGAATACTGATGAGAGTGGAGTGGACGGAGAAAGGAGCATGAGAGAGAGTTTGCAGGTTAGTGAGATAGGAGATGACTATTGACTTTTCATTTAAATTCTTGGAGATTGTAGCTGTCGGGAATGCAACTAAATGGAAGGGAATTCCACAGGTGGGAAGTGCAAGAAAAGAAGCTACTGGAGTAGAATTTGCGTTTACAATTTATTGGTTTCACAGTAAAAGGGTGGGACCTAGTTGCTAATCTTGTGGCTCAAGTAAATTCATATATAGGGTTCACCAATGAGCTAAGTTCATCGAAGCAGAAGCCGTGAAAGTTTTTAAGCTTTAAGCTTTAGGTTTTTCTGTTGGAAGAGATAAATTACATATTATATTAAAGGATACTTTATAAAATTGAGGATCTTAGTTGAGCATGTTATCAATTTACATCTGCTAATATACAATTATATATAGTCATCCACAGACAGATCTGTTTCACTGTATCACAGCTCATCAGTACGGTTAGACTCTGATTGCTTTTTAACCCAGGATTGAAACCTGACCGAAGTGGCGTTAGTCAGCAATTCTACCTCTGGTCCATGGGCGCACGGCAGAAGAAAGCAGACTTTTTAGCATGTATATTCTCATTATATATGCCCAATAGCCAGAGTGCTCTAATTCATTAGTGAATGAGCATTGCGTACATGCCAGGGTAGCTACTGTTTTTCAAAGTCTACCATTCTTCCAGAGTGCTCAATCAGGGTATGAGAGCGAAGGAGGAGAACCATGGTGAAAAATGACAAACTATAAAAACAAATAGTTTAATGATATTGCTTAAAAACAACTGAAACAAAAAAGCTTTCAAAGAAGATCAAAAGATCTGCTTAAAAAAAATAAAAAGGAAACCTTTCATTTGACAAAACTAGTCATGGGTATATGTCAGAAGAGAATTTAAAATTCAGAGATGAAAAATATGTAAAGTTCTAAAAAGTGGGCAGAGAAAAAATTCCCCATCATAAACCTTTACCGAAAGACGCAAGTAAATCTAACTGGGGCTTGAAATCGTTTTGTTTGCACAGGACAATGAGCTGGAACGGAGAACAACCTCTATGCAAAACAAAAATACGATCTGTAGAGTGAGAGTCCCCACATTCTTTTATAGTCAATAAATATTGCACGGTTCACACTCCACCCACGTCTAGTGAACAGGTGAAGAGGCTCATCCTTTGTTCCCTGTTTAGGATGGGGTTTCCGGCTTTCTCATCTCCAATCTTTTCACTCTTTTCTTTTTTTTCAATTGGAGTAGATAGACTGAACTATCGCACAGTTCACACTCCACCCACGTCTATTGAACAGGTGAAGAGGCTCATCCCTTGTTCCCTGTTTAGGATGTGGTTTCCGGCTTTCTCTTTCCCAATCTTTTTACTCTTTTCTTTTTTCTTTTTTCAATTGGAGTAGGTAGACAAAATTATCGCCCGGTTCACACTCCACCCACATCTATTGCACAGGGAAAGAGTCTCATCCCTTGTTCCCTGTTTAGGATGTGGTTTCCGGCTTTCTCTTTCCAATTTCCAATTTTTCTTTTTCCCTTCCCTTTTTTCTTTTTTCTTTTTTTTCTTTTTTTTTTCAGTTGGAGTAGATAGACAGAATTATCACCTGGTTCACACTCCACCCACATCTTTTGCACCGGTGAAGAGGCTCATCCCTTGTTCCCTGTTTAGGATGTGGTTTCCGCCTTTCTCTTTTCCAATCTTTTCACTCTTATGTAGCCCCCTGCGCATCAGTGGCATTACCATCTTGCTCGGGGTGATATGATTAAAAAAAAAAAAAATATTCACCAATGGCAGATTTGGGATTCTGTGAATACTCAGAAGCTGGGTGGTGCTCTCAAATAGAATGATAGGCTTGCCTCAGGTTTTTATTTTCCTTTTTTATTTAAGCGGATGTTTTGATCTTTTTTTAAACCTTTTTTCTATTTCAATTGGTTTTAAGCGATATCATTAAACTATTTGTTTTTATAGTTTGCCATTTTTCACCACAGTCCTCTACCTTAAGTCTGTATTGGCATTTTGTTGTATGTATAAGTTCAGGAGTAGCGACTCTGATTGCCAATAAATTGGTTGAGTTTCGATCCCGGACAGAAGCAAGTGGATGCGTCTAGCCACACTGATGAACTGTGATACAGCGAAACAGACTTGTATGTGGATGACTAATATATTATGCTCTCATTATGATTGAGCTCTCTAGAGAAGAAAATTTTTAAAACAGTTTCCACTTCTGCAATATATGCATGACTCTTCAGAAATGAATTGAGTTCTTTCAGTCACTAGCATGTGTATACACTGCTTATATACAACACGTTAAAATTTCCACTTCTCTGATTCCATGCACCTATGGCTCAGGGTGTAGTGGCTTTGGCTGACACCAAACCAGTTGGGTTTCAATCCTGGCCAGAAGGAAGTGGATGTATCTAGCTACACTGATGAGCTGTGATACAGCAAAACAGGCTTGTATGTGGATGACTAATATATATATATATATATATATATATATATATATATGTACTACTGGTCATAATTATTAGGCACCCTCCCAGTGTTTAAAAAAAAATGATGTACTTAATACTATTTTTTAGTATTTATCGCCAAATGAATAATGGTAAATGAAAATAGAATGGTTCTTTTGTTAATATTGCACAATAACATGTGCATCAAATGAATTTATAAATATTTAATAATTACCTATAATGCAGTTTCATCAATGAAAGAATGAAGAAAATTTAGGGTGATTCAGACAAGTTCATCTTTGCTTCCCTGCCTTGTAAAATTTTGCAGAGTAATAACAATAAAAGAACCATTCATTTTTCATTTAGAATTATCCACTTGGCAATAAATACTAAAAATAGTATGAAACACATCATTTCTTTAAAAAAACTGGAGTGGCCTAATAATTTTGGTTGGTAGTGTATATATATATATATATATGTGTATATCTATCTATATATATATATATAGAGAGAGAGAGAGAGAGAGAAAGAGAGAGCAAATCTACATGTGCGATGGGTAAATTGTCGCTAATTCATCTTGTAAAATTTTGCAAAGTAATAATAACAAAAGAACCATTCATTTTTCATTTAGAATTATCCACTTGGTGATAAATACTAAAAATAGTATGAAACACATAATTTCTTTAAAAAAACTTGGGTGGCCTAATAATTATGGTTGGTAGTGTATATATATTTGGGATGCAATCTTTCTTTTATACATGTTTTGTTAAATGCTACAGACAATGCATATTTCATAAGTTTTATTTCAGTTTTTCTTTTATTGGTGTTAAATGTAGAATGCATAAAATATCTGTAGCAATTAATGATTTATGCATCTTTGGCCATTTTCAAGAGTTCATTGTTAGTATATTTTTCTGTGTTTATGTTAAGTTTAATGGTGTAAAAGTATTGGTAATTCTAAGTGCTACTGGATGAGAATAGTAAGAATTTCATGTCGAAGTAGGTTGAGGTGCATTTAGAACATTGACAACAGGTTTTGTTCAGTTTTGAGTGGGAGAAGATTTAGTCTTAGAAACAAAGAAAAGAGTGCTAGATTGCTATGTGATGGCAGTTCTTCAAAATTGGCAATGAATGTTACACAATATGATCAAAGATGAAGGAAAGACTTGAAGAAACTGAAATGTGATTCTACAGAAGCATGCTGGATATAAAGTAGGGGATCAGTTCCATATTACGATCAATATATAAACTGACACCTCAATTTCTGATCACAGCAGTTTCTATACATTTATATTCCTGAGATCTAAAAGCACAAGGATGCATTCCAGGAGCTGAGAAGAGTATTAAGAAACAGAAAAATTTCGCGAGAAATAAAGAAAAGAGTATTGGATTGCTATATGATGTCAGTTCTTCAATATGGCAGTGAATGTTGGACAATATCATCGAAGATGAGGAAAAAGTTAAAAGCAGCGGAAATATGGTTTTACAGAAGCATGCTGCATATAAAGTGGGGGATCAGTTCCATATTACAATCAATATATAAATTGACCCCTCACTTTTTGGTCAGTGCAGTTTCTATACATTTATATTCCTGAGATCTAAAAGCACAAGGGTGCATTCCAGGAGCTGAGAAGTGTATTAAGAAACAGGACAATTTCGCTAGAAACAAAGAAGAGAGTACTAGATATGATGTCAGTTCTTCAATATGGCGGTGAATGTTGGACAATATCATCGAAGAAGAAGGAAAAACTTGAAGCAACTGAAATGTGTTTCTACAGAAGGATGCTGCGGGTATCATGGATCGAGCATGTGAGCAATGATGAGGTTTTGGAAATGATGAAAACGAAAAGGAAATTAATAGTGAGCACCAGGAAGAGACAACTGAAGTTCCTGGGACATGCAATGAGGAAGGAGGGCTTGGAGAACCTGATACTAACTGGCCAGTTCTTTAATACGGCAATAAATGTTGGACAATATCATCAAAGTTGAAGGAAAAACTTGAAGCAACTGAAATGTGATTCTACAGAAGCATGCTGGATATAAAGTGGGGGATCAGTTCCATATTATGATCAATATATAAACTGAACATTCACTTTGTTATCACAGCAGTTTGTATACATTTATATTCCTGAGATCAAAAAACACAAGGATGCATTCCAGGATCTGAGAAGAGTATTAAGAAAACAGGACAATTTCACTAGAAACAAAGAAGATAGTACTGGATTGCTATGTGATGTCAGCTCTTCAATACAGCAAAGATGAAGGAAAAATTTGAAGCAGCAGAAATGTGGTTTTACAGAAAGATGCTGCAGATGTCATGAACCTAGCATGTGAGCAATGACGAGGTGTTGGAAAGAATGGCAATGGAAAGAAAATTAATAGTGAGCATCAGGAAGAGACAACTGAAGTTCCTGGGATATGCAATGAGGAAGGAGAGCTCGGAGAACCTGATACTGACAGGCCAGGTTGAAGTAAAAAGAGACAGAAGAAGGCAGCGAATAACATATTTGAAGGACCTGAGCAGGTGGATGACAGAATCAGGGTTGCGATGTGTGACGGGAGAAAACGTACTAAGAGCCACAAGTGATAGGGAGACGTGGAAAGCTATGATCGCCAACATCCTGAAAGGACAGGGCACAAAAAGAAGAAGAAGAAAATTTAGTCTTAGCTTAATCAGTTTCATATGAAGTGCTTCAGTTATCTGCAAATCTCTTTTACAATTAGATGCCCTTAGAATGACAGTGTTATCTACAAGGATTTTTCTCATGTGAGATGAGAGCTGTCTATGAGTGTTTAAGTGGTTCCTTGTCAAACTAAAAAATCAAATCACTTAAGTGGTTTGTCAGACTATAACTTAATGACATCATAACTTAATGACATCATAACTTAATGACATCATAATTTAATGACATCATAATTTAATGACATCAGTGTCTGTAGCAGTTGTGTTAGGATTGTTGTTTTCTTTATGACAAGAATCACAATTTTTATATGTCAACAAAATTCAGATATTTAACTTTGTTGTTGGTCTGAAGTTTTGATTCCATAGACATGGGTTATTAGTAATTAAGGGGTTAGAAGTTTTTAATTTCTTTGCACAGTTTGATGAGTGAAATGTATTGTTTTATGATTTATTGCATTGTGAAGCCATCATGCTGATGATTTTTTTTGTATCTGGATACAGTAAAAGATATAATTTCAAACTGCAAGAAAACCGAATACATGGTCATCAGCCAAAAGGGCAGCCCAATATGCCAAATAAAAGTAGGGGATACTAAAATCAAGCAGGTTCCAAATTTTATACGTCATAGAAAAAATACTTGTTATGTCGTGAGTAAGAATAAATAACTCAACAACAGGAATAGGTTAATTGTTGTATTCCGTGAAAATAGTATTTACAAAGGTTATTAGTATACAATACAAGAATAGAGGTTAATCGTCTCAACCGTCGTAAGACGTAGTATGAGCAATGGGTACTTCCGGGTCGTCACCGGAAGTCTACAACTGACTTGTCGATCGGCTGCTCGGCACACTCTCCTACGTAGATGCCACCATTACTTTACATAGTAATGGAATAGTCCATTATAGCCGAATAGGTGCGGGCGTCCCATCAATACTTAAGACCCAGTTTGATAAAGATTTCTTTCCCTCTTTCTTCTTTATTTTTCCCCTTTCTTTCTTTCCACTGCAAATATTACTTTTAATAATTATGAATTATACCCCTTTAATTTGAGCTTTTATTTGGCATATTGGTCTGCCCTTTTTACTGATGACCATGCATTTCGTTTTCTTGCAGTTTATTTGTAGTACTTTCTTATCACTCTCTTAAGCTACCTTCTGTAGGGGGTCTTATAGTTTCCTTTCTGTGTCTGTTGTCAGCACCGTATCGTTTGCGTACCTTAGGTTGTTTAAATTGTGGCCCCTGATGACAAATCCAGGCATAACTTGTAGGGTCCTTAAAATATTCTCGCTGTACAAGTTAAACAAGTCAGGGATAAGGTTGGGGATACTAAAATCAAGCAAGTACAAAAATTTAAATACTTGGAAAGTGTTCTAACAGAAGACAGAAAATGAAACACAGAGATCCGTAGGTGAATTGGCATGGTGAAGGAAACATTCCAGAAGTTGAGTAAAGTATTAAGAAACTGGACACTTTTGCTAGAAACAAAGAAGAGAGTACTGGATTGCTACATGCTGTCCATCCTTCAATATGGCAGTGAATGCTAGACAATATAATCAAAGATGAAGAAAAAACTTGAAGCAACTGAAATGTGGTTCTACAGAAGGATGCTGCGGATATCATGGATTGAGCATGTGAGCAATGATGAAGTTTTGGAAAGGATGGGAATGAAAAAGAAATTGATACTGAGCATCAGGAAGAGACAGCTGAAGTTCCTGGGACATGCAGTGAGGAAGAAGGGCTTGGAGAACTTGATACTAACAGGCCAGATAGAGGGAAAAAGAGACACGGGAAAGCAGCAGATAACATATTTGAAGGACCTGATCAGGTGGATGATGGAATGAGGATTGCATGGTGTAACAGGAGAAGGCGTGCTAAGAGCCACCAGAGATAGGGAGATGTGGAAAGCCAGGATCACCTACGTCCTGAAGGGACAAGGCACATAAAAGAAGAAGAATCTTATTTGGTTAACAAATGTTTGTTTTATGTTTCCTGCACATATATAAATCTACCATCCGCCCATGCATTGAATACTGCTGCCATATCTGGTTGAGGCTCCTGCTATTCACCTAGGTGTCCTTGACAAAATCCAACAGAGAATCTGTAATGTGATCAATCCCAACTTGACAGCTTGGATACAGCCACTTTCCCATGAGTGCAATGTGGCGTCCCTGTGTCTCTTCTACAAATACTTTCACGGCTTCTGCTCTGATGAACTTAGCTCACTGGTGCCCCATATATAAATTTACTCAAGCCACAAGATTAGCAACTAGGTCCCACCATTTTACTGTGAAACCAATAAAATGTAAATGCAAATTCTACTCCAGCAGTTTCTTTTCTCACACTTCCCACCTGTGGAATTCCCTTCCATTTACTTGCTTCACCGACAGCTACAATCTCCAAGAATTTAAATGGAAAGTCAATAGTCATCTCCTATCTCACTAATTGGCATCCCTTCTCTCATGCTCCTTTCTCCATCCACTCCACTCTCATCAGTATTCTCATCCTTCTCTTACCCACTTAAACTGACACCCCTATAACCTGTCACTCTTTCTCATAACTTTCCTCCTATGTAATCCCCTGCAAAAAAGTGGCAATAAAATGCCTTGAGTTCACTAAAAATATTTTCTGGGACGATGAGGCTAATTGTACAGCATTTATATTATTAGGACTATTGTTCTCATCTTTGTTGATATTTGTACGATGTTTCAACATTGTACGCTTTGGCCTTCCTCAGGAGCTAGGAATTTCGAACAGAACCCTTTATTACAATCACTGGGGTATATCATATCCATCTCTTTTGAATAGACCCTCTTTTTGGTGATTCGTTACTTATCTACATATAACACTGCAAGTTACTTGTTCACCACTGCTGTAGCCTGGTATTGAACTCACAACTCTTTGGGTCAAGTCACAGGAACTAACCAACATCAGTATCCACTGGAACATGTGTCCTTAAGGACACACACAAATTCACGACTATCAAAAAGAGGCTCTATGCAAAAAGGATGAAGATGATATACCCCAGTAATTGTAATAAAGGGTTCTGTTTGAAATTCCTGAATAAGGCTGGAGTGTACAACAGCCAAAACATTGTCCAAATGTCAGCAAAGATGAGGACAATAGTATGAACAATGTAAATATTTTAAATATTACCTCATCTCAGAATTATAGACAAATAGAATGATCTATTATTAAACATCGTACAAATGGCAACCAAGATGAAGACAATAGTCTGAATAATGTAAAAATACTGTAAATACTAACTCATCTCAGAAATATAGACAAATTCTAGAGACTAATTATGTTTTATTTAGGAAGTTTTTTTTATCCTTATTTTATATCTTTGGGGTGTTAACTATTATGTAAAGAATCAGGAATCCATCTGGATGGATGTGTGTGCATATGTGCGTGTGTGCATGCGCACATGTGTGCACATATGTGTGTATATGTTTGTGTGTGTGAGTGTGTTCTAGATAATGACCGATAGTTCATAAAACTTAAATCATTCAATTGATGCCTTTGAAAACTTATTGGCAGCATCATTTCCTGACTTTTTGTTTCACAATTATTTTCATCCTCTATCAGTTTCAGAGTTACACACGTGTAAAATTCCTTCAGAAAAATCCACTCAGATTTTCATATAAAGAATGAGTCTTCTGCTTTGACTCGTGTTCAAATATAACTATCCTGCTGCAATATCCCACACTCTCACCACCATGCCCATGAATAATCTGTTTGAATTAAACTTAAGAACACTTCATCCATACAATCACCATGGCAGCATAATCAGGATTTTCTGATTATTTTTTTTTCTAAGTACAATAATACGTGTCAAACTGTGTAAATGAACGGCAATATATGTTCATGTGCAGTTGGGAATAGTTTTCTGTATAAAGATGTGTATTGGAGTGCATCTTAATTTAAGTCTATTTGCATATGAATGTGCATCTCTGTTGCCTCTTCTGTATGTACAAGCTAGATCGTATGGTAATGGAATATCTTTATATTTAAAAAGATATGTATTTATAAATTTATTCATAGATATGCTAGTGTGTGTTTGTGTATTAATGTGGATGTAAAAGGATTTATGAAATGACTTAGTGCGTATCAATATACAATTCGTTGTTATGCCTTTGATTTCACACACACACGCACGCACTCACACACACACTCACAAACATGCATACACACACATACACACTCACATTCAAACACCCATGCACACACTCTGACACACACACTCACACACTCATACATCCACTCATACACTCACAAACACACCTATACACACACTCCAACACACCCACACATACACACTCACACTCAAACACTCACACACACACTCTCACACACACACTCACACACTCACACACATGCACACTCACAAACACACCAACGCACCCACACATACACACTCACAGGCACACTCAAACACCCACGCAAACATTCACATACACACACACTCACATATCCACTCATACACTCACAAACATACATATATACACATTTTTACTCACACACACACACACACACCCACACACACACACACACACACACATATATATATACACACACTCGTGCACAAAAATGTATTGCTATGTCTATAGTAAAACTGTGCCCTGCTCATTAAAACTTCTTGAACAATCCACTCTGGGCCAAAAGCATATTTTTTCTTATACCCTCTTGTCTTGGCCAAGAACTTTTTATCCCCTTGCATTTACGTACGCATGCATGTGTGTGTGTATGTGTGTTTGTGTGCTTGTTTGGATACACATGTATGCACACATACATTTACATATACATATATACAAACACACACACATTCATATACACATTTACATGGTGACGCAAGCCTTGATAAACATTATAAAAGAAAGCACATCTCTTTTTAAGAGTTTCATAGCTCATATCTGTTAATTTTAATATCCAAAGTGTAAACAAAGTAATTTCTAAGAAAATTTTATTTATAATCTGACATTATATCTTGTTACTATATGTGTCAAAATGTACATGGGCGGTGCAGTGGATATTGGCTCGGAACAAAAAATAGGGGAGCCGAGTTCAAATTCCAGTTAAATTACTTGCATTGACTTATGTACAAATACCCTTGGGAAAGGTATTAATCCATCTCTTCCCTCCAGTTAGGTATTAAATAACAGAACAGCTTGGGTTCTATAGCATTGGATGGCAACCAGTCTACCGCAGAAAGTAGTGGTAATGTACTGCGGGATAATCTTCTGCTCAGTCAGTCATGTCTCTTTCGAGACATGATCGCCCAAGCGTGTATCACGTATGGCACTTAACTGACTGAATATAATAATTGAAAACATGATTAAGGTGTCTACTGGGCATAAAGTAGGGGATCACTTTTATATTGTTATAAAGTAATAAATTGATCCCCCACTAATTAATACCTGATAATATAATACATCTCTTCTCCCTTTAGCTATAAGTCAAGTAACAGAACAGATTGGGTTCTATAGCATTGGCTGGCAACCAGTCTACCACAGAAAGCAATGGCAACCTACTGTGGGATAATCTTTTGCCTAGTCAGTCATGTCTCTTTCAAAAACATGTATCATGTATAGCACTTAGCTGACTGACTATATGTGTTATAGGTAGTACATACAGGTATTTGAGTAGACATCTCTGTTTTTAAACAGTATAGCTGTTGTCTACCAGCGTGGGCTTTTGGTTTTCCCAACAGATCCAATCTTAAGATTTTGCCACAGTGCATATTTTCTTTGTTAAAATTTTTCAAACTCTCTGTCTCGTTTGAAACAAACAACTCAGTAGAGACAAATTGGTGATTTGGACTACATTTTGCTGTGAAGCATCATTCTCCATCATTCATTTAGAAAATATTTTGTCATATGCTACCAAACTGAACACCATGGTAACATTATTTTGGCAGTAGAATTATACAACAGGAAAATGTGCTGTTCCACATTGCAGAAATTGTCACGGAGTGGTTTCAGGAACATTAAAATTTCTTTCACTATGATTCCTTGATCACAGTCAGTCAGTCAGTTAAGTGACATAGGTGATATATGCTTGGCTGATCATGTCTTGAAAGAGACATGACTGACTGGGCAGAAGATTATCCTACAGTAGGTTACCATTACTTCTATGGTAGACAGGTTGCCAGCCAAGGCTGTAGAATCCAATCTGTCCTGTTATTTAATCCATAACTGGAGGGAGAAGAGATAGATTATATTACATTATTATATTAAGTATAATTAGTGGGGATCAGTTTATTACTTCATAATAATAGAAAACCGATCCCCCACTTTATGACCAGTAGACACCTTAATCATGTTTCTAACTATTATATTCAGTCAGTCAGTTAAGTGCCATACGTGATATACGCTTTGGGCGATCATGTCTCAAAAGAGATATGACTGACTGGGCAGAAGATTATCCTACAGTAGGTTACCATTACTTCTATGGTAGACAGGTTGCCAGCTAAGGCTATAGAACTCAATCTGTCCTGTTATTTAATCCATAACTGGAGGGAGAAGAGATAGATTATATTACATTATTATATTAAGTATAATTAGGGGTGATCAGTTTATTACTTCATAATAATAGAAAACCGATCCCCCACTTTATGACCAGCAGATGCCTTAATCATATTTCTAGTTCTTATATTCAGTCAGTCAGTTAAGTGCCATACGTGATATACGCTTTGGGCAAACATGTCTCAAAAGAGACATGACTGACTGGGTAGAAGATTATCTCACAGTAGGTTACCATTACTTTCTATGGTAGACAGGTTGCCAGCCAACTCAATCTGTCCTGTTATTTAACCCATAACTGGAGGGAAGAGACGGATTAATACCTTTCCCAAGGATATTTGTGCATAAGTGAATGCAAGAAAATCAAGTGGAATTTGAACTCGGCTTCCTGATTTCTCGTTCCGAGCCGATATCCACGGCACCACAATACGCATAGGACTTCCCAGATCACAACCCATTGATAGCATGTGATAGATTATCGGCATATACTTCACCATGCAAGTTCCAGCAACTAAAGGACCTACTATTAATATTCTGGTACCAGGTATTATAGAATTCATACCTTTGTGTAAATGCTTGTATGTATTTGAATCATAAAGGTTTCTGTGATAAGCATATTCATGAGTACATGGGCAGGTATGTACATAATACACACACATACACACTCATGTACATATACATATATAGTTATGTTTATTATGCAAATGTGTATATGTACATGTGTGAGTGTGCACAGACTATATATGCTTATATGTGACTAAAAGACCGTTTGACTTTTTGATTTGTATCTATGATCTTTTCTTATGCATCGATATGTATTCAGTATATACTAGCAGGATAGCCCGGCGTCGCTCGGGTGTAATGAAAGCTTTAAAAATAATCCATGGTCCTGTAGCTCAGACTCTTTGGACGTTGGCATGAAAGACTAAAAAGCAATAGTTGTTTCCAGTTAAAGCAAAACCATAGACTGAAAGAAAAATGAATGGATGTAAGTCAAATTTTAATTTCCTGTTATCGATATCAAATAAGTTTTTTCATCATAAACTGAATTTTGAAGGATAAATAAGTCCTCTAAGTAAATGGTATCATGGCTGAGACTAAGAACTACAATTATACCTACTTAGATCCAAACCCGAAGCAAAAACTAAAATAAAAGGGCTGAAAAAAAATGCACACATACAGGCAGATAAACAGATGCACACACAAACATCTTGCCTTTTATATATATATATTATTGATTTTCTGCACTATTGTAAGAACTGCAACCTTGAAACTGCTGAATATCGTTTCTTATGTCTTTGTCTATGAGTGTATCAAATTTGATTAAAATCGGACCACTCCTTCTATAACACGATTTTTTCGATTATCGATTTTCAATATTTATCAGGGGTACCTCGACACAAAACTGAACTAAGAACACTCACTGATGCTTATAGTACAACTGTGTAAATTTTCAAGAAAATTGGTTCAGCTGTTTTGGTGTCTATAGGTAACAGACACACACAGAGACACACAGACACACACACGCAGACAAAGTTCCATTTATAAATAAGTTTAGATTGCAATGTATGTGGTTATTTTTTGTTATGTATGGGTAAGTCACAGACTTCCACATGATGTATACCATTGAAACATCTAAGAAATCTTCCAAAAACTTTGGTCGTGCATAAGCATATGTCTTTCTGCCTAAATAAGCCTGGTTTTTGTTCATTTCCTTCATTCGGAATTTTTTTTTTCCTCTATTAATGTGTCTGAGGAAATGCGGATGTATGTCACGATTGTTTAGCAGACATTTTTTTTCTTGCTCTTAATATTTCCTTCCCAAATTTTGCGTCTGAATAACCGTGATAAAAAATGCAAACGTTAAATGAGCCGTGAAATCATGTGATAAATCAAAGCGCAGCCATTTACAATGAAAATCTTGAAAAGAAGAACTACTAATAAAAAATCGACTTTAAGGACAGAAATAATATTTATTCCCAGAATAATAATAGAAATAATGAAAATATAAAAATAGAGAATTAGGATCGAATCCTGTTAATTCACGCCCAAGTATGATGTTAATAAACCTCTAAATGTTAACAAAAGTAATTGCAATTAATATTATATTATGTATATATATATATATATATACCAGCTATCTTCATGAATTTAATCTCCCTCCCTTTCCCTCCCTCCCTCCCTCTCTCCCTCTCCCTCTCCCTTTCTCTCTCTCCATGTATCTCCCCCTCTCTCTCTCTCTCTCTATATATATATATATATACACTACTGGCTATAATTATTAGGCCACCCAGTTTTGTATAAAAAATGATATATTTCATACTATTTTTAGTATTTATTGCCAAGTAAATAATTCTAAATGAAAATAGAATGGTTCTTTTTTTATTTATTACTTTCAAACATTTTACAAGGCAAATAGCGACAATTTAATCATTGCAGTTTCATCAATGAAAGAATGAAGAAAGTCTAGGGTGATTCAGACAAGTTCATCTTTGCTTCCTTGCTTTGTAAAATTTTGCAAAGTAATAATAACAAAAGAATGATTCTATTTTCATTTGGCTATAAATCCTAAAAATTATATGAAATACATGATTTCTTTAAAAAAAAACTGGGATGGCCTAATAATTTTGGCCAGTAGTGTATATATATATATATATATATATATATATATATATTATTTTGAACATTATTTTTACCCATACTCGTATTTAAGTAGATATTCTGTTTTTAATTAAACAGTATTTTTATATTTTATATCTACCGACCTGATTATTTTATGATAAATTTTAATTACGAAAATGTGTGCTACCCAGCAGGATTCGAACCTGCGACCCCTATTACATAGGGGAAGCATACCATTTGATCTGGTACCGTCTTGACCAATATTGATAATTCATTACAAATTTTCGGTTGCTTATAACCAAGTTTCGTTAAAATTTGTTAATTTCCGTAACATGTTTACATATATATATATATATATATATATATATGTATATATATAAATATATATAAATTAAAAAATTTGCTCTGTAATATTTTATTACATGGAGCTCTCTTCCTGTGTCATTTTTTAATATTAAAATAAAAATTTTTAATATTAATTAGGATCGGGTTTTTGGAATTTACCTTCCTGCTTTTTTTGCTTGGATTAAAGTATCTGAATTAAAATACATATATATATATATATATATATATATATATATATATATGCACACACATATATATTTTGTAAAACATATTTAGGCTCTACCAAAGACACTTTTAAAGTTAGATGGAAAAGCAATTATAGAAACCTAAAATGGTCCTAAGACTGCAGTACAATAAACTCATGACTAACCCAAACCTGCTGAAAATGTATATGGAGAGTGTGAAAATAATATACGAAAGACAAATTAGAGATGGAAGATCAAACTGGAATTCACTAAGAGCGGCTCTAGTGACATTGGTGAAGAGCATCATTCCAAAAGAAAATGCATGCCGGAAAAAAAACGAGTGGATCATGAAAGAGATTCTCGACCTGATGCAAAAGAGACAGAAAACTACACCAGGATATGGAACGGAATACAATAGACTACACAAGGAAATACAAAGCAAATGTAGACAGGATAAAGAAAGATGGCTCAACAACAAATGTGCCAAAGTAGAGAGACCGAGTACAACAAATAATGAAGACATGCATAAAAAAATAAAGAAACTAACAGGTCAAAAGACATTCTCAGCAACAGGATGTATAAAAGCAAAGGATGGTACACTAATTGTTGTGGATTCTGAGTGAAAAACCACACAAAATAATGAACATCAAAAAACAGATATTGAGATAAAAAGTATGTTATACTGAATGTAATATACAAACTTGAATGCAGGTTAGTAAATCCAGGAATATTATTAGTAAGAAATAAATATATACAAATCTTGAATTGAAGTCATTGGAAATAGTATATCCGTGTATATTATTCTAGCTGAGTGGAGCTCAGAGCTATTCTGGTTTCTGATGTAGTAATCTCTGGGTAAATTTGGTATCTCTGGGTAACTTCAGTATCTCTCGGTAACTTATGAATCAGTTCCGGTACGCTCTGATAACTCACACGGATCTCTACTATAACTCTCAACTGCTGTTCTCTCTATGGCAGGAGTATATGTATACTAAGTTGAGTCCCTTATCATAGAAAAAGGGGAGATCCCACAACAGGCAGCCAATATAAGAGAAGAACTCTGGAATTCAAAACCGCACAGTTTCCGTACAGATAAAGCAAAGCAAATAAGCAAAAGAAATTTTAATTTAATCAGAAACAAAGAAAAAAGTATTGGACTGTGATGTAATATCAGTCGTTCAGAGATTTTGTTGAATGAAAAATTACCAAATCCGAGTTTTGGGAAAACGCTCCCAATGTCACCTGTTAAATTTTTTTTTAGATTTTTTCTTTTTTTTTGTGGAGACATATTACGAATGTGCTGTGGATTCCGGGTGAGGAACCGCACAAAATAATGAACAACAAAAACAGATATGGAAATAGAAAAGTAGTTTATATTGAACTTGAACGCAGATTAGTAAATCCAGGAATACTCTTAGTAAGAAAATAAATATATACAAGTCTTGAAGTGAAGTCGTTGGAAATACTATATCCATGTATATTATTGTAGCTGAGTAGAGCTCAGAGCTAGTCTGACTTCTGATGCGGTAATTTCTGGGTAACTTTGGTATCTCTCGGTAACTTACGTATCAGTTCCAGTACACTCCGATAACTCGCATGGATCTCTACTATAACTCTAAACTCTCTATGGCAGGAGTATATGTATACTCAGTCGAGTACATTATCATATACAAAGGGGAGATCCCACAACACTAATATTAGAAAAAGAAAAAATACTTCAAAGATGAGACGAGTATATCGGAGATCACTTCCACACCAAGAAAGAGCAACCAGCAATGCACAAAATTATAGATGGACCAGAAATATTAAAAAACAAAGTGGAATCGGCAACAGCCAAATTGAAGAGGAACAAAGCAGCAGAACCAGACAGGATTGCAATAGAAATGTTGATGTCCCTAGAAAGCTTTGGCATAGGCAGACTAACAGAAATAATAAACAAAATCAACAACAGCAGTAATATACCGGAGGACCTAAGCAGGTCAATCTCCATAACACTACCTAAGAATTCAAGCCCAAAGATTGCGAGCTCCATCAAACGATCAGTTTCATGAGTCACATAACAAAACTCGTCATTTGGATTCTGATGAACAGAGCTCACAGCAGAATCAGCCAAGAGTTAGGACAAGAACAATGTGGGTTCATTAAAGATACCGGAACAAGGAATGCGATATTCAATATTCATGCTCAGAATGCTATCCATTTAGTGGAAGTGAGTATAAAAATTGTCTATAGTGTTTATTGTTCCAAGCGCTTTCGGTCACTTCTTTAAACAGTTTAAATTGATTTATCGTCATGTTTTGTTAATTTATTTATGGCACAATTGTGAGTTGGCTATATAATAGTAGCATTTATTCCATGGCGTTTATTCTGAGCACCTTGAAAAGAACATGGCTGGAGTTGGCGTCATTCAATTAAAAAAAAAACTTTAAGCACATTATTTCTATTGTTAAATGAAGTGAGATGCTAGATGCTTTATGCAAAGTGCATCACTAACAGTGCGATGTTTTCGATTAAGAGATTTATGAAGGTTCTATATCAACAAAAATTTCCTTTATGGGTACTTGTAGATTGTGGGTATCTGAATGCCTTTTTATGGCACTTTGATCAGATAAGTGATACGTGAGACGACTGCTCAAGGAAGTGGTGGTTTGACCTATATAGTTGAGCATGCAGCAGAATCATCCCAGACACAGGACAAGAACAATGTGGGTTCATTAAAGATACCAGAACAAGGAATGTGATATTTATGCTCAGAACACTATCTGAATGAGCAATACAAATACAGAAGGACCTTTATCTGTGCTTTATAGACTACGCAAAGGCATTCGACAAAGTACAACACAAGGACTTGCTAGAGATCTTTAACAACCTTGACATTTTTGGAAAAGACATTAGGGTAATCAAGAATCTATATTGGTAGCAATCTGCTTGTGTATGGATAGGAAGTGAATTCAGCAGGTATGCAAAAATAGAAAGGGGCATAAGACAAGGATCTTTTCAACCTGTACAGCTAAGCAATTATGAGAGAAATAAAAGCCTTGCCACAATCTCAAACATATCAGGTATGTGGATGACATGGTGCTGATAGCAGACACAGAAAAGTAAATGCAGGACCTTCTACAGAAGGTACCAAAAGAAATCGAGAAGAAAGGACTGAGCATAAACTTAAAGAAAACTGAATGCATGGTTATCAGCAAAAAGAGGAGCCCAAAATGCCAACGACAGGTCAGAGAAACTAAAATAAAACAAGTAAAAAATTAAAATACCTGGAAAATATTTTGACAGATGGAAAGTGCAACAAGACACATTGGCATGGCCAAAGACACATTTCAGAAGCTAACCAGTGCACTGAAAGTCAGTCAACAAAGAAAAGAGTGCTGAATAGCTCTATGTGATATCTGCCCTTCTGTATGGAAGTGAATACTGGACCATCTCATCAAGGATGTAGGAGAGGACTGAGGCAGCCGAAATGTGGTTTTACAGAAGGATGCTGAGGAATCCATGGAAAGGATGCAAATGAGAAAAGAAATTATACTAAATATCAGGAAGAGACAAATGAGGTTCCTGGGACACGTAATGAGGAGGGAAGGCCTAGAGAACTTAATACTCACAGGTCAGATAAAGGGAAAGAGAGACAGGGGAAAGCAGTGCAAGACGTATATGTTAGATCTGAGCAAATGGATGGCCAAGCGGGGCTTAGAGAAAAAAATATTGAGAGTGACAAAAGACAGAGCCAAGTGGAAGTGCATGATTGCCTACGTCCTGAAGGGACACGAAACATGAAGAAGAAGGAACAACTTTGTCTACATTTAAACTGGAAAGCCTCAAAAATTGTACAAAACTGGCTAGCCACATATGGACATGAACATTGAAGTATGGAAAAGACCCCAATATAACTTGGAACATCGTA
>JBBBDQ010000299.1:2967500-3047500 GCA_037127315.1 Ascarosepion bandense | reverse complement strand
AAAGCCGGGAACCACTTCCTAAACAGGGAACAAGGGATGAGCCTCTTCACCTGTTCAATAGACGTGGGTGGAGTGTGAACCGGGTTTAGTCTATCTACTTCAACTGATAAAAAAAGAAAATAAAAGAAAAAGAAAAAAAGAAAGGAGAAAGAAGATTGGAAAAAAAAAGAAGGAAAGCCGGGAACCACATCCTTAACAGGGAACGAGGGATGAGCCCCTTAATAATTGGAGCCATGGTTATAAAAAGACATTAATAAAGTCATTAGCAGCCTGTTTAAAGAAATCTTTAGTCGATTTATTATTATGGACCAGGTTAAGGTTCGAAAAGAACAACACAACCACCAGGGTAGAAATAACAATACAAAATGTAAAAGGTGTTATTATGATTGTCAGTCTGGTTTGGAGTGAACTACTACCAACTCGACCTTCTCTCTCTTGAGAGGTGTAGTATATATAGTGTTAGGAAGAGTTCATTCTAGAGTTACAGGTAAGGACCCATGACAGTTATTTGACCATGAAGAGCAGTATATTTTTAAAACTTGATGTTAGAAAGTTAAGTCTTTTGAAATTTTGTCTATTTATTTAATAAAAATTAAGACTATAATGTTTATGGTGACCTTGATAATGTTATTCAATAATATTGAAAAGGATAATGATAAAGAAACAAGTAGAAATCATCATGACAATAATGATGGTGATATCAATCATTATATTAAGAGGCTGACAATGATTGTAATAAATAAATAATTGCCACAATCTAAACTTATTTATAAATGGAACTTTGTCTGTGTGTGTGTGTGTGTGTGTGTGTGTGTGTGTGTGTCCGTTACCTATAGACTCCGAAATGGCTGAACCGTTTTTCTTGAAAATTTACACAGTTGTACTATAAGTGTCTGCGAGTGTTCTTAGTTAGGTTTTGTGTTGAGGTACCCCTGATAAATATAAAAAATCGATAATCGAAAAAATTGGGTTATAGAAGGAGCGGTCCGATTTTAATCAAATTTGATACACTCATAGACAACGACATAAGAAACAATATTCAGAAGTTTCAAGGTTGCAGTTCTTACAATAGTGCAGAAAATCAATAATATATATATATATATATATATATATATATATATATAAAAAACAAGATGTGTGTCTGTTTATCTGCCTGTATGTCTATATTTTTTTCAGCCCTTTTATTTTAGTTTTTGCTTTGGGTTTGGCTCTAATTAGGTATAATTGTATAATTCTCAGCCATGATACCATTTACTCAGAGGATTTATTTAGCCTTCAAAATTCAGTTTATGATGAAAAAAACTTATTTGATATCGATACCAGGAAATCAAAATTTGACTTACATCCATTCATTTTTCTTTCAGTCTACAGTTTTGCTTTAACTGGAAGCAACTATTGCTTTTTAGTCTTTCATGCCAACGTCCAAAGAGTCTGAGCTCCAGGACCATGGATTAGTTTTAAAGCTTTCATTACACCCGAGTAACACTGGGCTATACTGCTAGTGATTTTTAAAAAGTAATAACCTTCAAATGGCCTGAAACGCAATCTGGGCCCAATTAGATTATTAGTTTACAAATTACACTTTTTTAAGTGATGCTACTGTTGCAAATTTTCAAAACAATGGAAAAATCTAAATTTTGTGTGTTGATAAAGCATTGCTTTCTGATAAGGGAAAATACTGTTCAAGCAAAGCAATGGCTTGATAAGTGTGATATATATATATATTTCTATTAATGATAATATAAATATAAAGCTGTAACTAAATTGGTCTAGAAGGAATAAAATCAAAAGCACAATAGAGAAGAGAGAGTAGAAATGGTAAAAATAATTCGATAAATGTCATGTGGTCCAAAATAAAATGGTGTCAGCACAGACCGGAGATTGGAATGAACAATGAAAAATTTATTGGCATTTATTTTTTTGCAAACAGACAAGAGAATCAGACAATTTTAATTAACAAAAAAAAAAAAAGAAAGAAAAATATGCTTTATCTCTCTGGTTTATATAAATGAAAACAGTTTATAAAATGGATTATCTGAAATGTTGTATTAGATTGCTATATATATTCATTTGTTTATTCTGATGGGAATAATCTTGAAGAATAATTATTTTTTGCTTCTTAGTAATTCTGGTCGTTCTGTGAAACTGTTGTCTATTGTTACTGAAATTTTATTTCAGATTTCAAAAACACGGAGCATAGGTGGCATATATATTTTGTGAGAGAAACAAATTCCAGGGCTCGTCCATTCTCACCAGCTTACTTGCTTGACATCAGGCTACTCATGGATACAAAGAATGGGTTTGGTTAAGTAATTCGGCTTAAACTCCATATTTCTCAGATTTAGCCACCTCAGACAACCAACTTTTTTGGTCCCTTTCTAACAATTTTGTGGGGTGTTGACAACAAGTGAAATTTTAAAATGTGGCTTGATGAATTTTATAAAATATAAATATTTATATTCGAACACAGAAATATGCATTTAGCAGGCATCTGTTTATCTTGCATGAGAAAGGTAGCACCCTGTTTAGTTAAGATTCAGTCCTTTAATAGTGAAACTGAAATGACCTCTGCAGGACACAGGCTTGGACAATGGTATATGGATTCTGTACGCTACCCAGACTATATAGGCCCACACTCAGACTTACCAACAAATTGAATAAAACTTGCTTGGATGAATACATGCTGCCTAAATATACCTTATATATATATATATATATATAACATAGCACACTTGGTATAATACCCAGGTAAATTCCGATAGAGACAAACTCAAAAGAACTCAATGTTAAATTCATTTATTTAATTTAACAGAGGAATATAATTTAGAAAAGATTTTTGATTAATTACAATGGGTAATACATATTTCACCGCATCATGATGTTATTATTGCAGCTCGTCAGACCCAAATGGGGTATATATATATTTTTTTTTTCAAACAGAAAGTGGCATGTAGGTAAAATCCCAAATGTGATCCTATTAATATTAATCTTATTAATATTAAAAATGATCCAGGTTGAGAGCTCGATGCAAATGGTCTTTTCTATTTACAAAGCCAAATGTGTATATTTTCAACTAAAACTTTGAAAATCACATATGTCGTATGATCGGTTCCATGAAGAATACTCGCTTCGTCAGAGACCAACTTTATAATGAAAAACTCAAGAAATTCATACATTGGAAGTTCACTTGAAAAGAAAGAAAAAGAAAAGAAACAAGAAAGAACAGTGGGAGGTGGGAGTTAAAAGAGAGTTAATCATGTTAGAAGGTTGGCATTTAGATATTACGATTTGGTGTCAATCGGAGTCGCTACCCTTTAAGCCATAGGCACATAAATCTGCATTGTATGTATGCATGCATGTATGCATGTATGTATGCATGTATGTATGTATGTGTACCATTAATACAAACATAAAGTGTGTCACTTAGATTATTAATGTTATTTTAACTGCCTGATGATTGCTGATACATGAAATTCTGAGTAGTGGAGTTTGGTATTAATAATATTATCATATTATATTTTGATTCTGCCAACTTTGGCATTTTAGACTATCAACTTTAGATTAAATCCTCATTTATATTTGAATTTTGTAGCTTTTTTAACCATTAGGTTTTAGTCTCACTATTTGTTTACATATATATATATATATATATATATATATATATATATATATATAAATTAAATTAAATTAAATTAATTTAATTTATTTTTAATTTAATTTTAATTTATATTGGCTTTGTAATTTTAATTACATTGAGCTCTCCTCCTGTATCATTTTTTAATATTAAAATTTTAATATTAATTAGGATCAGGTTCTTAGAATTTATCTTCTTACTTTCCCGTTTCGGATTAAAGTAATTTAATAAAATAAAAAAAATAAAAAATATATATATATATATATAGTGAAAAAGTATTAGGATAAGAACTATTTTATCTTTTATGAAGCATCAAAATAAAGTTTAAAATCACCCCTGTCCTAACACTTTTGCACACTACCGGTAGTGTGCAAAAATATTAGGACTGGGGTGATTTTCCTAAAAACCTCGCTGAAATTCAAAGACAGGGTGAAAAGCCAAACCTTTGTAAAAATAATTTAACTAAAAAGAAACAGGAAGAAAGGCTTCGAGATTTGTATTGGCCCCCACAAAGCACTGATCTCAATGCTATTGAACATCTATGGGATATTTTTGGATAAAAAAAATTGATAAATCTAATGTTACTTTGCAAGCTGCTTGGCAGGAGATACCATTAGATACATTGAAGAAGCTTGTGATGTCAATGCCAGACAGAATGAAGGCTGTGATCAAGGCAAAAGGCTTTTATACTAAATATTAAATTTATTTTGTAACAAGTATTTTATCTTGTTAAAGCATTTGTTGAGTAAATCAAATAAAATTACTTTAATTAAATTCTTTATTTTCTGTCAATATGCCTCATAAAAGATAAAATAATTCTTGTTCTAATACTTTTGCACAGTACTATATATATATATATATATATATATATATAATAAGGAAGTGAAAGAACATATAGATTAAAACCCACTGCTCATGCATTTACTTTTATAAAGAGTGCTCATTACAAAGTAGAGCTTAATATTTAAAAATATTTAAAAAATTAAAGTCTCATGTCTTGACATTATACTACTTTGTACTCTTTCGCGAATCAAATTTGCAACTCTGTAGTTCAACCAAATTCTCACTTTTGATTGAGCAATATTGATATACCTACAAGCATATTGTTTAACTTCCTCTAATTACCAATTCTTAATTTTCTAAATAACCATGAATTCATTTTATATTTTTTAAATAAATCATTTTCACTATTATTTGAAAATATCACCTGAAAAGAAAACAATTTCGTTCTGCAACATGAAAACTTTTGCATAGTGATATAATGCTTTTATAAACTATTGTAATAAGAAAATTACTATATATATATATATATATACTACCGGCCATAATTATTAGGCCAACCCAGTGCTTTGAAAAAATGATGTATTTCATACTATGCTTAGTATTTATTGCCAAGTGGATAATTGTAAATAGAATGGTTCTTTTGTTAATACTGTACAATAACATGTGCATCAAATGAATTTATAAATATTTAATAATTACCTATATTGCAGTTTCATCAATGAAAGAATGAAGAAAATTTTGGGTGATTTGGACACGTTCATCTTTGCTTCCTTGCCTTGTAAGATTTTGCAAAGTAATAATAATAAAAGAACCATTCTATTTTCATTTAGAATTATCCACTTGGCAATAAATATTAAAAATAGTATGAAATACATGATTTCTTTAAAAAAAACCGAGGTGGCCTAATTTGAGCCTCCAAAATTCAGTTTACGACGAAAAAACTTATTTGATATCGATACCAGGAAATCGAAATTTGACTTACATCCATTCATTTTTCTTTCAGTCTACAGTTTTGCTTTAACTGGAAACAACTATTGCTTTTTAGCCTTTCATGCCAACGTCCAAAGAGTCTGAGCTCCAGGACCATGGATTAGTTTTAAAGCTTTCATTATACCCGAGTAATGCTGGGCTATACTGCTAGTTATTATATTTTTTTTTTCCTTAAAGTGGTGTTATTGTTATTTAAAAATGGAAATGTATTGAAATATAATGTCAAACATATGTAGATGACATAATAGTCAATACATCAGTTAATTAAAACAAAGTAATCATCAGGGGATACAAAAATCAATATATTTATGCAAGTGTAGGAGTTTGATTGTGGAATTTAGTTATATTACACCAGAAAATATATTAACTATACTTTAGGGTATATATAAGATGATGATGATGTTGTGGATTCCTGGTGAGGAACCACACAAAATAATGAACAGCAAAACAGATATTTGAGAGAGAAAAATAAGTTATATTAAACCTAAAGATATAAACCTGAACCCATGTTAGTAATCCAGGGATACAATTAGCAAGGAATATATATATATATATATATATATATATATATATATATATATATACAAGTCTTTGAGTGAAGCTGTACTAGAATTAGTAAGTCCATGTCGGACTTGACGGGTGCTGTGTAATACTATTCTGACTGAGTGGAGCTCAGAGCTACTATGACAACTGATGCGGTATTCTCTGTGGAACTTCGGTATCTTACGGTAACCTATGAATCTCTTTTGGATCTGTCTATGGCAGGAGTATATGTATACTCAAGTCGAGTCCATTATCATAGAAAAAAGGGGAGATCTCACAGCAGATGGTAAATGGAAGTTAACTCATTGTATTTGTTGAATAGGTTTAATTTAGGGAATTTAATAATTTGAAATTTTTCCTGTAAACACAGAAGACATGGCTCATGTTGTTGCAGATAAGAAATTAATTAAAATCAACCTTTTTCTTCACTTTTACAAAAATTCACAATGACATGTGAAATCCTTGTTTTTTCCAAATAGAAAAAGGATTGATCATGTGCTTAAAGAAAAAGTTCAAACCAGATTTTGCAAGTAGGTGTTAAAATAATTTTTGACAAATGGGAGCAACTTGCAAGACCAAAAGGACGTCATGAGTAAGTGCAAAAAAATCTAGATTATGATAAAAGGACTTCATCAGCTTCAGTCAATCCGAGAGTCAGATGGGAGCTGCTAGATGAGACAAAACATCTAAAATGTAACTTAAACTTCAAGTGACTGGGACATTGTCCTCTTTCTCTTTCTCCTTATCTCTTTCAACAATTACTATGAACATTTTGTACGAACTCTTGATACCTTTAACTTTCTCATTGAACATTAATTTCTATAAATTCTTGTTATTCCTTCTTTTAATAAATTACTATTTTAATATTCAAAATGTATATTTTATTCTTACACTATTCCACACAATTCCACATATTTCAACCTGCCAACAAACAACCTTCTCATAAAACCTTCTGATAACATTCTTCTGATGATAATTCTGCATAAACCTTGTAAGCTGTAGGTAGTTCAGTTACGTCTGACACAAGGCCAAATCAAAGAAACATTAACCAGCTCCCTACATCTTCAATGTAAAGATCTAAATGATATACAACTTCATGACATATAATGGTATTAATATTGAAACCATAGGATTGTGTAGGGACGATGGTCTTATGGTTGTTAAAAATTACAGAACGATTAAAGCTAATAGAATTAAGAAATTGATGCGTAGGGAATTGAAAAGTCTTAATCTTAAGGTTATAATTAACGCCAATCTCAAAAAAGTAGACGTCTTAGATGTAACACTTGATCTGGTGGATAACACTTATTTTTTTTATTTTTTTATTTTTCATCTGCTGTGTTTCTTCAGGACGTAGGTGATCTTGGACTTCCACTTGCCTTTATCCCTTGTTGCTCTCAATATTTTCTCTTGGAATCTCTTCTAAACCCTGTTCTACTATCCATTTGCTCAGACCCATCAAGTAGGTCTTGTACTACTTTCCCCTGTCTCTCCTTCCCTCTTATCTGTCCTGTGAGTATTAAATTCTCCAGGTCCTTCTTCCTCATTACATGCCCCAGGAACCACATTTATCTTTTTCTGATGATAAGTAAAAACTAATGCCAATCCTATATGCATCCACCCTAACCCTAACCCTAACCCTAACCCTAAATCTAACCCTAACCCTAACCACTCACCAAGCATCTCATCTCATTACGGCATTCACCCTGTCAAGTCAAACCGGCTTCTTCCTTCATGGAGAAAGATTCACTGAGATTTGTTTAAAGAAAGAGTCCAAGTCCTACCTTGTGTAGACTGGTTGCCAGCTAAGGCTATAGAACCCAATATGTCCTGCTATTTACCCCATAGCTGGAAGGAAGGGATGGATTAA
The DNA here is from genome assembly GCA_037127315.1 of Ascarosepion bandense. Lineage (NCBI taxonomy): Eukaryota > Metazoa > Mollusca > Cephalopoda > Sepiida > Sepiidae > Ascarosepion > Ascarosepion bandense. The sequence continues at coordinate 3,039,680 of JBBBDQ010000299.1, read as the reverse complement.
TACCTTTCCTTAGGGTATTAGTGTGTAAGTGACTGCAGGGCATTCAACCAGAACTCAAATTCGGCTCCCCGATTTCTCGTTCCGAGCCGACATCAACTGTACCACAACACACATCCATCAGGAATGCTTACAGCACCTGGTATTCCCAAACAGTCACCCATCTAGTACGGATCAGGCACAATGTTGCATAACTTCGGTGATCGAAGGGGAACTGGTGTATTCAACATGATATGACCGTAAGCATATACCCTCATCCATTGATTACAGAATAAGCAATAACTCCTTCAGTGAAGATATCTTTTATAAACACAGCAAAATTTATGGTAGTGCCCTTAAAAACAGTCGCTACAAATGCACTGACATTAAATATATCGAACACAATAATAATAGCAATAATAATAGAAATAGAAAAATCATTTGGTATACACAACCACTAAACCAAATGGTTAGTACTAAGTTAGGGCATCAGTCAGTTAAGTGCCATACGTGATACATGCCCGGGCGATCATGTCTCGAAAGAGACATGACTGACTGGACAGAAGATTATCCTGCAGTAGGTTGCCATTGCTTTCTGTGGTAGACTGGTTGCCAACCAAAGCTATAGAACATAATCTGTCATGTTATTTGACTCATAGCTAGTGGGGGAAGAGATGTATTATATTATTAAGTAGTAATTAGTGGGGGATCAGTTTATTACTTCATAACAATAGAAAACCGATCCTCCACTTTACGCTCAGTAGAATTTTTAATTATGTTTCCTACTATCATATTCAGCCAGTCAGTCATGACTCCTTCGAGACATGATCGCCCAAGCGTGTATCACGTATGGCACTTAACTGAATATAATATTCAGCTGAATATAATAGCTGGAAACATGATTAAGGCTTCGACTGGGCATAAAGTGGGGGATCGATTTTCTATTGTTTTAAAGTCATAAACTGATCCTCCACTAATTACTACATAATAATATAGTACATCACTTCGCCCATCTAGTTATGAGTCAAATAATAGGACAGATTATGTTCTATAGCCTTAGTCGTCAACCAATCTACCGGAGAAAGTAATGGCAACGTACTGCGGGATAAACTTCTGCCCATTCAGTCATGTCTCTTTCGAGACATGATTGCCCAAGCGTGTATAACGTATAGCACTTAATTGACTGACTGAATATAATAGCTGGAAACATGATAAAGGCTTCTACTGGGCATAAAGTGGAGGATCAGTTTTCTATTGTTATGAAGTAATAAACTGATCCTCCCTAATTACTATTTAATAATATAATACATCTCTTCTCCCTCTAGATATGAGTCAAATAATAGGACAGATTGGGTTCTATAGCCGTGGCTGGCAACAAGTCTACCACAGAAAGTAATGGCAACCTACTGCGGGATAATCTTCTGCCTGGTCTGTCATGTCTCTTTCAAGACATGATCACACAAAGCGTGTATCATATATGGCACTTAACTGACTGGAACTATTCTATAGTCTACCAATGCACTATTTTTATTATAGAAAATCCAACAGTTAAAAAATTTTACATAAGAAATATCAAGAATCCAGTTAAATGGCCAAATATAAGATGGTGATTTGGTCGCAGAAATTGTCTGACATCCATGGTTGGGTTCTCCTGCTTGTGTGGCATGGTGCTAAGTCCTGTTGCAAGACATTGGGTCTTCTAGTAGCCATGCTTTAGACTCAGGGCAGAACTACTTTCTCAAGGTGCTTAATGTAGGCCTGTCTGTGTGGGAAGATCAATAATGTCGCCATCACAAATGATCACTCCAAACATCTTCATTATCGGCATTTAACTCATCCAACTCTTTCCAAATCCTTTCCACTGGACTCAGATTGGCATCCAGTGTTGGACGTTTTATTGGATATATGTATATACTGGTGAGACACTCATGAACCAACCCATTTTATAGTTCACCAATAGAAGGCTTAAATCAGGAAGCTCAAAATATTCAATGTGGCATGTATAAAAGGCAGCCATATTTTTCCAATTATTCAAGATCTAATCCGATTCAAGACAGTGTCTGATTTGGGAGTGTTAATCTTTGACGGTGTTTCATTGAACAGATTACGTGCTGTGAAGATACTCTCTACATCCATGAATTATGGCGGATATTATCAACACCCCAAAATTTTGAAATATTCGTATTGGAGCATTCAGTGCAAATGTCAAGCTGTACAGCATGCCATTTCCAGATTTCTGGCAGAGTGAATTGGGTCATAGTGCCCAACTGACCCTACTATATTGTGCAATAAACAAAATCAGAAGCAAAACAACACATGTGTGCAAAAATCAAAAATATAAAACGGCGACAATTTACCCATCGCGCCCAGTGTATAAATTGTCTAACAGGATTATTCTGTTGATTCTTGCTACTGTGTTTTCAAATTATGCTCAGTGTAACACTTGACCTCAACATTCTGTCTGGTCCGTTCATCAGAGTAAACAGTCTGTCTGTTTTCATTTCCAGTTAAGCTACTTTTTTTTTATTAGTGTTTAAAATCCACTGCCATCTCTCTGCGGATTTATAACATTGTTGAAATTTCTGCTCTTACTAGTTTTGACATTTTTTTTATCTCTTTTACTTACTTGCAAGTGTTTATCTTTATTCTGTATGGATCGACCCATCTTAATTATATTCTATTTTGTTTCTATAATCGGGAATTTTTTAATTTTTCATTTTATTATATATATCTGCATTTATATTTATATACATACACCGGGAGTTTAAATCTAAGGTCAATAGACCCCCTCCTAACACACTAACTCGCACCCATTCTCTCAAACACTCTTCCCATCTACGGAACCCTCATCCTCAGTATCCTTACCCGTCTATCACCCTCCTTCTATTTCCTATATCTAACCACTCTTTCACATCACTTTCCCCTATGTAAATCCTTAACCACTCTTTCTCATCACTTTTCCCTATGTAACCCCCTAACCATTCTTTCTCATCACTTTCCCCTATGTAACCTCCTAACCATTCTTTCTCATCACTTTCCCCTATGTAACCCCCTAACCACTCTTTCTCATCACTTTCCCCTATGTAACCCCCTAACCACTCTTTTCTCATCACTTTCCCTATGTAACCCCCTAACCTTTCTTTCCTATTGACTTTCCCCTATATAACCCCCTAACCACTCTTTCTTATCACTTTCCCCTATGTAACCCCCTAACCTTTCTTTTCCTAATGACTTTCCCCTATATAACCCCCTAACCACTCTTTCTTATCACTTTCCCCTATGTAACCCCCTAACCTTTCTTTCTAATGACTTTCCCTATATAACCCCCTAACCACTCTTTCTCATCACTTTCCCTATTAACCCTAACCTTTCTTTCTAATGACTTTCCCCTATATAACCCCCTAACCACTCTTTCTTATCTAGCACCTCCTGTAACCCCCCTAACCTTTCTTTCTAATGACTTTCCCTATATAACCCCCTAACCATTCTTTCTCATCACTTTCCCCTATGTAACCCCCTAACCTTTCTTTCTAATGACTTTCCCCTATATAACCCCTGCCCTCCTCCATCACTTTCCCCTATGTAACCCCCTAACCTTTCTTTCCCCAATGACTTTCCCTATATAACCCCCTAACCACTCTTATCACTTTCCCCTATGTAACCCCCTAACCTTTCTTTTCTAATGACTTTCCCCTATATAACCCCCTAACCACTCTTTCTTATCCTTTCCCCTATGTAACCCCTAACCTTTCTTTCTAATGACTTTCCCCTATATAACCCCCTAACCACTCTTTCTCATCTTGCCCCCTATGTAACCCCCTACCTTTCTTTCTAATGACTTTCCCTATATAACCCCCCTAACCACTCTTTCTTATCACTTTCCCCTGTAACCCCTAACCCTTTCTTTCTAATGACTTTCCCCTATATAACCCCTAACCACTCTTTCTTATCACTTTCCCCTATGTAACCCCCTAACCTTTCTTTCCTAATGACTTTCCCCTATATAACCCCCTAACCACTCTTTCTTATCACTTTCCCCTATGTAACCCCCTAACCTTTCTTTCTAATGACTTTCCCCTATATAACCCCCTAACCACTCTTTCTTATCACTTTCCCCTATACTTTTAACCCCCTAACCTTTCTTTCTAATGACTTTCCCCTATATAACCCTAACCACTCTTTCTCATCACTTTCCCCTATGTAACCCCCTAACCTTTCTTTCTAATGACTTTCCCCTATATAACCCCTAACCACTCTTTCTTATCACTTTCCCCTATGTAACCCCCTAACCTTTTCTTTCTAATGACTTTCCCCTATATAACCCTAACCATTCTTTCTCATCACTTTCCCCTATGTAACCCCCTAACCTTTCTTTCTAATGACTTTCCCCTATATAACCCTAACCACTCTTTCTCATCACTTTCCCCTATGTAACCCCCTAACCTTTCTTTCTAATGACTTTCCCCTATATAACCCCCCTAACCACTCTTTCTTATCACTTTCCCCTATGTAACCCCCTAACCTTTCTTTCTAATGACTTTCCCCTATATAACCCCCTAACCACTCTTTTCTTATCACTTTCCCCTATGTAACCCCCTAACCTTTCTTTCTAATGACTTCCCTATATAACCCCCTAACCACTCTTTCTCATCACTTTCCCCTATGTAACCCCCTAACCTTTCTTTCTAATGACTTTCCCCTATATAACCCCCTAACCACTCTTTCTTATCCTTTCCCCTATACTTAACCCCTAACCTTTCTTTCTAATGACTTTCCCTATATAACCCTAACCACTCTTTCTCGTCACTTTCCCCTATGTAACCCCTAACCACTCTTTCTCATCACTTTCCCCTATGTAACCCCCTAACCACTCTTTCTCATCACTTTCCCCTATGTAGCCACAACCTTTCTTTCTAATGACTTTCCCCTATATAACCCCTAACCACTCTTTCTCATCACTTTCCCCTATGTAACCCCTAACCACTCTTTCTCTCATCACTTTCCCCTATGTAACCCCCTAACCACTCTTTCTCATCACTTTCCCCTATGCATAACCCCCTAACCTTTCTTTCTAATGACTTTCCCCTATAACCCCCTAACCACTCTTTCTCATCACTTTCCCCTATGTAACCCCCTAACCACTCTTTCTCATCACTTTCCCTATGTAACCCCTAACCACTCTTTCTCATCACTTTCCCCTATGTAACCCCCTAACCTTTCTTTCTAATGACTTTCCCTATAACCCCCTAACCACTCTTTCTCATCACTTTCCCCTATGTAACCCCCTAACCTTTCTTTCTAATGACTTTCCCCTATATAACCCCCTAACCACTCTTTCTTATCACTTTCCCTATGTAACCCCCTAACCTTTCTTTCTAATGACTTTCCCCTATATAACCCCCTAACCACTCTTTCTTATCACTTTCCCTATGCTTAACCCCCTAACCTTTCTTTCTAATGACTTTCCCCTATATAACCCCCTAACCACTCTTTCTCATCACTTTCCCCTATGTAACCCCCTAACCACTCTTTCTCATCACTTTCCCCTATGTAACCCCCTAACCACTCTTTCTCATCACTTTCCCCTATGTAACCCCCTAACCTTTCTTTCTAATGACTTTCCCCTATATAACCCCCTAACCACTCTTTCTTATCACTTTCCCCTATGTAACCCCCTAACCTTTCTTTCTAATGACTTTCCCCTATATAACCCCCTAACCACTCTTTCTCATCACTTTCCCCTATGTAACCCCCTAACCACTCTTTCACATCACTTTCCCCTATGTAACCCCCTAACCTTTCTTTTTAATGACTTTCCCCTATATAACCCCCTAACCATTCTTTCTCATCACTTTCCCCTATGTAAATCCTTAACCACTCTTTCTCATCACTTTCCCCTATGTGACCCCCTGTGCAACAGTGGCAGGGAAATGCCTTGCTTGGGGTGAAATGATTAAAAAAAAATATATATATATTCTTACTTGTGTGTGTGTGTGTGGTTGTGTGTGGTTGTGTGTGTGTGTGTCTAACTGTTCTTAAATATAAAAAGTACAAATACACAAAAACATACAAGGGTATGTTTATTTTTCATGTATATAATCAACAACCTATTAATACTTATCAATTTATTTACTGTCTGCTATTCCATGTGGATGGATTCACGTTGATAATTCTTCCTGTGTGACTTATTTAGTCAATATCGGTTTAAATGTTTGCATATCTAAAAATAGCAGTCTGTTCATTTGCCTATCTCTCTTTCATCAACTTTGAATTTGTCTGTTTATCCCAATTGACTTGCTCTCTAAAACTGTTGATCTCTCTTAATCTTTCTGTTTACCTGTCTCTCTCTATTTCTTTTAGTCTGTTTATCTGTCTCTCTCTATTTCTTTTAGTCTGTTTATCTGTCTCTCTTTTGACTGTGTCCTTGTTTTAATTTTCTGTCTATCGACTTATATTGATCTTTTCCATTTTAGCCGATGTGAACATCTCTCTATCTACTTCTTGTTTATTTTCCCACTTTTTTCCTTTCCATTTTTGTTCGTAATTATTTTACCCCTAGTTTCAACGTCTGTCTTTCACTTTCGTCTTTCCTTCCGTCTTCCTATACATTTCTTTATACTTCATTTTTTTCTGTTTCTCTCTATTTTCTATTTTCATTCTCCCCGTTTTCTGTCTTTCTTCTCTTTTCTTTTCATTCTTCTCTTTTTTTCTTTATTTTTATTTCTTCCTTCCTTCTGTTTTTCATTACACCACTTCTTCTACTTGATATTATTGTACATATGCATTTAGGAAGCATAGTACACCCAGTGAGGATCAAACTTGCATTGCACCATAACGAACTACCTTATTTGCTATGTTCGACATAGAATTTTAACACAAAGCCACAAAAATGGAGAACCTACTGAGGATTTGACTCCACATAAATATTTACGTAGGCACCTCGACGTGGTGTAATGGTTAGCAAGCTCATTTCGCTAGAATAATTATAACTGAGTATTGAGTTCGTTCCTCACTGGGCACCCCCTACTTTTGGCCGTGTGTCACGTCTAAGCTACTATTTATTTGTTTTTGTACAATTAAGTGTAAGATCGTTTGTCTTTTTTTACTTTCTATTTTTGTTTACCTAAAGTTATATTTGGGCACCACGGTGTGTTGTCATGGTTAGCAAGCTCATCTTGCTGGAATCACTACAATTAAATAGTGAGTTTGATCCTCACTGGGTGTCCCTTACTTTCGGCCATGGGTCATGTCTAAACTATGCTTAGAAAATAACCTTCCTCTAAGTTTGGGGGTTGGGCGCAGGGCTAACAACCCTGCTTCATAAAAAACAGTTTGTTACGGAAACAGCAACAACTCTGCCCTACACACCATTGGGTGTAACAGAAAAGTTTATTATTTTTTTATTTAAATATTTACATATACACTCTATCCCTGATCTTGTGTATAAATAATTTGAATATCTGAAAACTATATTTTTATCATATACAGTCAGTTAAGTGCCGTACGTGAAACATGCTTGGGGGATCATGTCTCAAAAGAGACATGACTGACTGGACAAAAGATTATGCCACAGTAGGTTGCCATTACTTTCTGCGGTAGATTGGTTGCCAGCCAAGGCTATAGAACCCAAACTGCCGTGTTATTTAACCCGTAATTGGAAGGAAGAGAGGGATTAATATCTTTCCCAAGGGTATTTGCGCGTAAGTGAATGCAATGAATTCAACTGGAATTTGAACTCGGCTCCTGGATTTCTTGTTCAGAGCCGATATCCACTGCACCACAACGCACCAACCTAATGCATTATCATATACAGAGTGATCAAAAAGTAACTTCCTATTTTAAAATACTTCAAGTTTATTTTTTTAACTACTTTTACAAAGAAATGAATATGAGAAGAAAGTGTTTAGCATGAAGTTTTATTTAAAATTTAATATGGTCACCAGATTTCATTCTCAGTTTTTTGAGCCACCCTGGAATTACATCAACTCATTTCACCAGGAACTCTTGTGGTATAAAAGACACAACTTCTCATATTCACTCTTCAAGTTCTTCCAAAGTCTTTTATTTGGTATATTAGAACTGCTTCTTTAACCAGCCTCAAAGAAAAAGTCATGGAGTGTTAAATCAGGATTTCTGACTGCTAGCAGCTCATACATAAAATAGAGAGTTACTTTTCAATCACCCCCATGTTACTTCCCCGCTACCGACTACTACTAACTCAAGTGTCAAGCCACATACCTCCCACTACTAGCAAGCTTAACCCTATAAAATCCAATATCCCACAACCCTTTCCTTTACTAGAGCAAACCTCTGGGCATTTTTTTTAATCATTTAACCCCAAGCAAGGCATTCCACACTGCCACTATTGTGCAAGGGGAAGGTGATGAGAAAGCGTGGTTAGATATAGGAAATGTCAGAAGGAGGGTGATAGACGGGTAAGGATACTGAGGATGAGGGTTCCGTAGATGGGAAGAGTGTTTGAGAGAATGGATGTGAGTTAGTGTGTTAAAAGGTGTCTATTGACCTTACATTTAAACTCTTGGAGATTGTAACTGTCAGGGAAGCAAGCATGTTGAAGGGAATTCCACAGGCGGGAAGTGTGAGAAAAGAAGCTGTTGGAGTAGAAATTGCAGTTACATTTTATCAGTTTCACTGTAAAAGGGTGGGACCTAATTTCTATTTTTCCTCATTCTTTCTTTAAATGGGGCTGAGAATGCATCTCTTATAATGAAATGTTGAAAATGGTTATTTCCCCTCTAAGTTTTATCTGAATTTACAAATATATATAATGGGAGGCATATATATATATATCAGAATTTAATATTTTTTGAAGCTCCATTTATAATTTCATATTTTATTTCCCCATTTTCTGAGCTAAAGATAAACCATATTTTATCAAAATACACTAGCAATTAGAATGTTGAAGGTATCTGTACATATATATATACAGTGTAACCCTAATATCAGTCAGTTGTCGGAACCGGAAAATCTCTTTTATATCTGGGTTTCACTTATATCATGGGCTCTTATATCCGGGTTATAATATATATATATATATATAGAGAGAGAGAGGAAGAGTTACCAATATTAGATATAGAGAGTTTATAGATCTAGGTAGTGTCTTTCTCTCTCACTCTCTTTCACACACACACATACACACACACTCATTCAGCAATGAATTAGAATGCTCTCAGCTATTGGGCGTGTATAATGATAATATATATGCTAAAAAGTTTGCCTCCATCTACCGAGCGCCCGTAGCTCAGAGGTAGAATTACCAACAGACGCCAATTCGGTTGGGTTTCAATCCTGGGTAAAAGGCAATCGGTTGTCTAATCGTACTGATGAACTGTGATACAGCGAAACAGATCTGTCTGCAGATGAGTATATATGTATATATATATATATGAAGAAGGTAATCAGTAATAGTAATAGTAGTAAACCTAATTCTTACTAGGTCTGCCGTACTTATGCCATTGTATCAAAATTAATTAACAAGTAGAGATTTAATTTGAACATATTGGAGTAGATAGATCACACTCCACCCACGTCTATTGAACAGGTTAAGAGGCTCATCCCTTGTTCCCTGTTAAGAATGTGGTTTCCGGCTTTCTCTTTTCCACTCTTTTCACTATTACGTAGCCCCCTGCACATCAGTGGCATTACCACCTTGCTCGGGGTGATACGATTAAAAGAAAAAGAAAAAAGTGTTTATTTGTGTTAAGTTGTGATCTTATAGACTTTTGCTTATCAAAATAAGATCCATAATAATAAACGGATGTTAAAATCAGTCTCTTCATGATGTGCATTTACATATTTTGTTATCCTTATTCAGACAATAACAATCATATTTTCAGGCATTATAATTTGAATAAACTAAGAAATGAATAGCTGAAAATGGAAAAAATTTGATGAAATAATGAACTGAATTTAGTTGCACCCGTTTTGTTGTAGTAATATCACCATTGCATTCAACAGCACAGTCCACTGGCATTGCAAGATGCTACTAAGGTTTCTTGGGTTTGTAATAATAGAGCTTCATACCATAAGTCACATTTGACCCCAAGGTTATCAAATTTTTTAAATTTCTTTTTTGTTATAATCATATTGCCTCAAAGCAAGGCATTATACTGACACTGTTGTGCAGGGTGTAACATAGGAGGAAAGTTATGAGAAAGAGTGACAGATTATAAGGGTTGTCAGGAAGTGGGTAAGAGAAGAATGAGAAACTGACTATCTATCTATCTATCTATCTATCTATCTATCTATCTATCTATCTATCTATCTAATTCGGTCTTTCCATATCTATCTATTTATCTATCTATCTATCTTGGACATTTTATATCTATCTATCTATCTATCTCAAACTTTTCATATATCTATCTATTTCGGACTTTTTATATCTATCTATCTATCTATCTATCTATCTATCTATCTATCTATCTATCTCAAACTCTTCATATTTATCTATCTATCTATCTATCTATTTCAGACTTTTCATATCTATCTATCTATTTTTTATAATCATATCACTCCAAGCAAGGTATTTTACTGCCACTGTTTTGCAGAAGGAAAGTTATGAGAAAGAGTGACAGGTTATAGTGGGTGTCAGGAAGTGAGTAAGAGAAGGATGAGAATACTGATGAGAGTGGAGTGGATGGAGAAAGAAGCATGAGAGAGAGGATGCAGGTTAGTGAGATAGGAGATGACTATTGACTTTACATTTAAATTCTTGGAGATTGTAGTTGCCGGGGAAGCAAGTAAATGGAAGAGAATTCCACAGGCGGGAAGTGTGAAAAAAGAAGCTGATAGAGTAGAATTTGCGTTTACAATTTATGGCTTTCACAGTAAAAGGGTGGGACCTAGTTGCTAACCTTGTGGCTCGAGTAAATTTATATGTAGGGGGCACCAGTGATCTAAGTTCATCGGAGCAGAAGTCATGAAGGTACTTGTAGAAAAGACACAAAGAAGCCACACATGTTGAAGCTTTTGTTGGGATTGTTGTTTTTGAATCCTTTCTTGATCAAACTGACGTTTTCAGCACTTCTAAGCTGCTATCTATTAACCATCATAGACAATCACTCCTACCCCCATTAGCATGGATCAGGCTAGCCTCCCTGAGAGCGAAACACTACGCCTCCTTGGCCTAACACTCTCAGCGGACCTCAAGTGGAATGACTATATTGAATCCATAGCTTAGAAGGTTGGTTCACTGTGCAGAGCCAGGAAATTTTTCCCGTCTGAGTCCATCCTGCACATATATAAATCTCCCATCTGCCTGTGTATTGAATACTGCTGCCACATCTGGAAGGATGCCCCTATTCACCTGGGGGTTCTTGACAAAATCCAACAGGGAATCTGTAATGTGATCGATACCAACTTGGCAACTTGACTGCAGTCGCTCTCTCACCAGCATGACGTGGCTTCCCTGTCTCTCTTCTACAAATACTTTCATGGCTTCTGTTCCAATGAACTAAGCTCACTAGTGAAATGAATAAAAAAAAACAAATTTGTACGTGAGGTATACTAGATACAGCTTAAAAATGCTAAGAAAACATAGAAAAGATTTAGTAAGAAATAAACTAGCTAATTGCACTTTATGATTTTCCATCCCTTTAAAACAGTTAAGTGCCATACGTGATACACGCTTTGGGCGATCATGTCCCAAAAGAGACATAACTGACTTCCTATCCTTTCTCTCGTGTTCTTTGCTCCATCCACTTCACTCCTATCACACCAGTATTTTCATCCTTCTATTACCCGTTTCCTGACACCCCCTATAACCTGTCCCTCTTTTTTATCACTTTCCTCCTATGTAATCCCCTGCGCAACAGTGGCAGTAAAATGCCTTGCTTGGGGTGAAATGATTAAAAAGAAAAAAAAAAATTTGATATCGATACCAGGAAATCCAAATTTGACTTACATCCATTCATTTTTCTTTCAATCTACGGTTTCGCTTTAACTGCAAACAACTTTTTAGGCTTTCGTGCCAACGTCCAAAGAGTCTGAGCTCCAGGACCATGGATTAGTTTTAAAGTTTTCATTACACCTGAGCAACGCCGGGCTCAACTGCTAGTACGAGATACAGCTGAAAAATGCTAAGGAAACAGAAAATATTAATAAAAAATATACTTGCTAATCGCGCTTTATGACTTTCCATCCCTTTAAGTCAGTTAAGTGCCATACGTGATACACGCTTTGGGCGATCATGTCTCGAAAGAGACATGACTGATTGTGCAAAAGATAATCCCGCAGTAGGTTGCCATTACTTTCTGCGGTAGACTTGTTGACAACCAAGGCTATAGAATCCAATCTGTCCTGTTACTTAACTCATAACTGGGGGGAAGAGACGGATTAATACCTTTCCCAAGCGTATTTGTGCGTAAGTGAATGCAGATAATTCAACTGGAATTTGAACTCGCCTCCCCGATTTGTCGTTCCGAGTCGATATCCACTGCACCACAACGCACATCCGCAGTTCAATGTAAATAAGTAAATAAAAAAGTGTGTATTTGTACGTGAGCATATACGTATAATTTTATACGCTTTTTGCATAGAATTTGAAAATATATTTGTCTGAATAGATTGTGTGCGTATATTCTCATAAAAACGCGCGCAAAAATAAATTTTTGTAAAGTTTATTTCATTCTCTAGATTCGCTCGTGACAGAAATTGCATAAAATATTATATATTTATTTATTTATCTAAAATATGTTCTATACTAAGATAAATTTGTATGAAAAGAAACTAAAGTCAAAAATAGTTATAGAACGAAACAGTGTCTCTATATATATTAAAGGCAAGATATTTGTGTGTGTGTGTGTGTGTGTGTATGTCTGTCTATCTGTCTGTATGTCCTTTATACAAATCCACAATTATCTGATTCTCACCAAACTTCACACAAATATCCTTTAGGCTTCTGGTAAGGTCATGGGCTACTTATTTTTCCGATTTTTCAGCGATATTGGAAATCGGTACCCTGATATCCGATCAAGTCTGATCAAGATCAGGATTTCAGCCCTTTTATCGTGGTTCTTGCTGCAGAATTTGCTCTAACTTGGTAAAATTATAATTTTTAGTCTCAAACATTAGTAGTTCTTCTCTGACAACTCATTTCCCCGATATCAGAAATCGATACCCCGATATCCCATCGGGTCTGATCAAAATCAGGTTTTCAGCCCTTTTATTTTAGTTTTTGCTCCGGGTTTTGCTCTGAGTAGGTATAATTGTAGTCTCAGCCATGATACCATTTACTCAGTGGACTTATTTAGCCTTCATAATTCAGTTTGCAACGGAAAATGTATTTGACATCGATACCGGAAATCAAAATTTGACTCTACTCCAATAGCTTCTTTTCTCGCACTTCCCTCCTGTGGAATTCCCTTCCGCATACTTGCTTCCCAGACGGCTACAACCTCCATGAGTTTAAATGTAGGGTCAATAGACAGCTCCTAACACACCCATTCTCTCAAACACTCATCCTATGTACCTCCTTACTCGTCTATCACCCTCCTTCTGATATTTCCTATATCCAATCGCCCTATGTAACCCCCTGCACTATAGTGGCAGTGGAATGCCTTGCTTGGGGTGATACGATTAAAAAAACAACATCCATTCATTTTTCTTTCAATCTACGGTTTCGCTTTGACTGTAAACAACTATTGCTTTCGTGCCAACATTCAACTAGTCTGAACTCCAGGACCATGGATTAGTTTTAAAGTTTTCATTACACCCAAGCGACACCGGGATATACTGCTAGTAACGTTTAAAACTAGAGAGAAAACATTGTTAATTATTGTGATAGTGGTTGGTCAGTGCTAACACTAATTCTATATGTGTATGAGCAGACGTAAAGTAGGACAATGTTACTTACACGTTAGAACCAACACTGACTGCATACAACTGCGACCTCTGTTTGGTATATCAGAACAATATGGCGTCGCCGATATTTTTTTTTTTTCCTGCAGGTATAAAACTTGGATAAGGTGTTTTTCAGGACTTGCACGAAGAAGGGAACTACAGGAAAACAAAATAGAGGTGAAAACGATTTGAAAAGATCTGTTTCTGGCAACAGTTATTTGTGAAACTGTTAGGAACACTTCGTTGATACACTATTGTCCTCATCTTGGTTGCAATTTGTACGATATTTCGGCCATTGAACGTACCGGCCTTCTTCAGGTGCTAGGAATTTCGAACCAAACCGTTTATTATGATCACTGGGATATATCATTCTCATTTCTTGTCCAAAGTCTCTTTTGGTAGTCATGAGTTCATATTACAATTTTTTGTGTTAACGATTTTCTCTAGAATTTTTGGATATTTAAAAAAGTGTCAAAAATTGCAATATGTGCTCTGGTAAAACAATACTAGAGAAGCCATTAACATCACAAACTACTCTGGTAAAATTTTTTTATTGAGCATTAGGTTTATAAGTCACAGAAATTTGATTGTTATTAAGGACACTTGGCCCAGTGGATATAGACGTTGGTTAGTTTCTTCACCCAAAGATTTGTGAGTTCAATACCAGGCTACAGTAGTGGTGAACAAGTAACTTAGAGAGTCGAGTTAGTGGGAGATAACTCATGACTACCAAAAGAGTCTCTGCACAAGGAATGAGAATAATATACTTCGGTGATAATAATAAAGGGTTCGGTTCGAATTTCCTAGCACTTGAAGAAGGCCGGAGCGTACAACGGCCAAAAAGTTCGTACAAATGACAACCAAGATTAGGATAATATAGACAAATTTCGTTTATGAGAAGTGAAATAATTGACATTTAACCAAATCTAAGAAATTATTTTTAGGAATATTCGACCAAGGTAAATTTTGGTCATTGTTGAACAAACAAAGTTCTGGCCATTAAAACAAACAGAACCTCTTATGAAATTTTAACACCGGTTACGCCATACCAGCAGATATTGTGAAATGCAACTTTTAGGACAAGAAGAAATGTCAATTGACGAGAAACTGATTCAACTCAGACTGATAGTTGCATCACAAACCACTCAATAAATCTCAGGTTTAACCGATAAATCAACAACTTTTAGGTAAAATTTGACTTTATTCATCGACAAAGTCTCTTTCAAGGGTGACACACTGAATATAAGGCCTCTCTAACAATTCGATGCCTTTTTTGGAGAACGATTTGACTTTGGCCTCAAAATACGCCTCAGTTTCCGATATCACATCTTCATTGAAGCCAAATCTCTTTCCCTGCAGCATTCTTTGAGGGTCTGCAAACAGCCAGTTGTCGCTGGGGGTCATCTCTGGAGAATAGGATGGATGTGGAAGCCATTCAAAATGCAATTCAGGTAGTTTTGTCATCCTTGTGATCGACTTGTGACTTGGTGCGTTGTCTTGATGAAAGATCACTTTTTCTTCATTATTTGTGGCCGTTTTTTTGGCAAATTCTTTCTTCAAACGCACCAATAATGCTATATAATATTTGTTATTGATGGCTCTTCCTTTCTCAAGGTAATCAATGAACAAAATACCTTGTGCATCCCAAAATACGGAAGCCAAAACCTTGCAGATGTTTGTGTCTTTGGTCGCTTTGGACGGCTTTCACCTGCTGCTGTCCAGTCGGCTGACTTCCGAATTGACTCTAGAGTGAAGTGGTGGATCCATGTTTCATCTATTTTCACATATTAACACAAAAACTCCATCTTGCAGCCTTGAAATAGTTGCAAACAACGCTCTGAATCGTCGACGCGTTGTTGTTTTTAATCGACTGTGCGCAAACGCGGCACCAAGTTTGAACACAGCTTTTTTATTGACGAATGTATATGAAAAATGGTGAATACACTGCCTTTTAATATGTTGAACTCATCTGCTATCTCACGCAACTTCAATTTACAATCGGCCAAAACGAGTTTGTGGGGTTTTTTTTGTGTGTGTGTGTGTGTGTGTGTGTTTTCCGGGACCATTGCTGATTTTAGCTGACCTGAACGTTCAGCATCATTTGTGTCTGTACGACCGCGTTTAAAGTCAGCATACCACCTCTTAACCGTTGTTTACGATGGATCAAAGTCCGAATAACACTTATCAAGCCATTGCTTTGCTTGAACAGTATTTTCTCTTATCAGAAAGCAATGCTTTATCAACACACGAAATTCAGATTTTTCTATTGTTTTGAAAATTTGCAACAGTAGCTTCACTTAAATAAGTGTAATTTGTAAACTAATAATTCAATTGGGCCCAGATTGTGTTACAGGCCATTTGAAGGTTATCTAAAGTTATTTATAAATGGAATTTTGTGTGTGTCCGTTATCTATAGACTCCGAAACGGCTGAACCGATTTTCTTGAAAATTTACACAGTTGTACTATAAGTGTCTGCGAGTGTTCTTAGCTAGGTTTTGTGTAATCTAAAAAATCGGGTTATAGAAAGAGTGGTGCGATTTTAATCAAATTTGATACACTCATAGACAAAGACATAAGAAACGATATTCAGAAGTTTCAAGGTTGCAGTTCTTACAATAGTGCAGAAAATCTATAATATATATATATAAACGGCAAGATGTTTGAGTGTGTGTGTGTGTGTCTGTTTATCTGCCTGTATATCTGTATATTTTTCAGCCCTTTTATTTTTATTTTTATTTTTAAGTAGGCATAATTGTAGTTCTTAGTTTCAGCCATGGTTTTACGACGAAAAAACTTATTTGATATCAATACCAGGAAATCAAAATTTGACTTACAACTATTCATTTTTCTTTCAGTCTACGGTTTTGCTTTAACTGGAAACAACTATTGCTTTTTAGTCTTTCGTGCCAAAGAGTCTGAGCTCCAGGACCATGGATTAGTTTTAAAGCTTTCATTACACCCGAGCAACGCCAGGCTATACAGCTAGTATATATATATTCTCTGTATTATAATAAAGACCATTGTGTGTGTGTGTGTGTGTGTGTGTGTGTGTGTGTGTGTGTGTGTGTGGTTTATTTTATTTGGGAAACATTATATATATATATATATATATATATATATAGGGCAAGATGTTTGCGTGTGTGTCTGTTTATCTGTCTGTATGTCTTTTATACAAATCCACAATTTTTATCCGATTCTCACCAAACTTCACACAAATATTCTTTAGGCTGAGTCTGAGCTCCAAGGACCATGGATTAGTTTTAAAGCTTTCAGTACACCCGAGCAACGCCGGGCTATACTGCTAGTATATATATAAAAATCATATGGATTTTTTTATCTGTGGCGCCATCTATATATCAGGTCCCGGGCTTATTGAGTGATGTGTTAGATTTAAAATGTTTGAATGGTTTGAATTAAAACAAATGTCGTTAGAGGCAAGTATCATGTGTGTAGATTAAAAAAGAAAATAATAAAGAGTGTCGAAAAGATGGAAAACACTTTTTAATAAACTAAAGCTGATGTTTTCTCAATACAGAAAACTAAGAAAGAAAATTCCTACATAGAAATTAAATTGAATGAAGTAAATTTATAAATGCAAAATGATTGATGGTAGCGATGTAATGGTAATTCCGAAAAACTTTTCCGAACAAATGGGTAAACCGAAACTATATGTCATTTAAAATTAAGACTGTTTTGATACGTCAATACATTAGGATTCTTTGAAGGAACATTTTAAACGAATACCAAGATTGAGTTTGAGTTTGAGTTTTCTTTAATGGCACATCAACCTCTGTGGGTCATTTTTTAAAATCGTTTCACCCCAAGCAAGGCGGTAACGCCACTGATGTGCAGGGGTCTACATAAAAGTAAAAAGATTAGATAGGAGGAGAGTAAGAAAAAGACGAACCAGTTAGAAAGGAGCAAGAGAAGGATGGGAATACAGGTGTGATGACAGTTGCAAAGGTAGCTAGAAAGGAATAGTTATCCAGGGTGATGTAGAAAGAACTAGAGTCCAGTGGTTAAGAGATGGGTATTGACATTGCAGTTAAATTCCTGGGGGTCGTAGCCGTCAGGAAAGCAAGCCAAAAAGGTGGCGTTTTAAGGTATTTTTTTTAAAAATATTTGGTTATAGTAAGAAGATTTAGTCAGATTTTGATAAAAAAATTTTTTATTTTTTTTTAATTTTTATTATTTAAAAAAATTGAAGATGTCTTCTAGTTTTGCATTCAAAAATGTATTGCTGGTAATATTTTTTTTCTCCAAAAATTTATTGTTGATAATATTTTTCCTTCAAATCTGTATATTTTTTATATAAAAGACTATTTTTATGTAAATATTTCTATAAAAGTCTATTTCTTTACTTTCATAGTGTTTTGACCTCAGTTTGGTGGTTAACTATTTACGCATAGCTGGGATCCTAAAAAGGTACAACCACTCTGGGTTAAAGTGGACCTGGGAATAACAGCAATTAAAAGGTGGTTCCATGCTCCTCACAACCTCCCAATCAGGAGCCTTGCTGCCTGATGCAGTTTACCATCATACATAGGACCACTAAGATTTAAATTGTTATTACTCTAGCTGTGGACTGTAATAAAAGCCACGGCTTAATAGAAACAGATGTGCTTAAGGTTATTAGCACATATCTAATCCATGCGATGAAATCAAGTAATCCTGCAAATGGAATCTTAAAAGATTATAAAGCAGGTATTAAACTGAAAGAAAATTGTAACCCCTGCTCCCTCATATTTTGAATCTTGCAAATTCACTTATTATTCCTGGTAGTTTCGAAATTAGGTAAAATGATTAAATAAGATATTTTGAAAATGTTCCCCGGGTGGAAATAAATGGGCATTACTTATAGTCGTTCTGAGAAAGTCAAATGGTGATTTTTGTATCGACTATAAAGTAGAGTAAACTCGTACTATAAAATAGAATTTGTGTTGACTATAAAGTAAACTTGTACTATAAAATAGAATTTATGTTTACTATAAAGTAAACTTGTACTATAAAATAGAATTTGTGTTGACTATAAAGTAAACTCGTACTATAAAATAGAATTTGTGTTGACTATAAAGTAAACTTGTACTATAAAATAGAATTTGTGTTTACTATAAAGTAAACTTGTACTATAAAATAGAATTTGTGTTGACTATAAAGTAAACTCGTACTATAAAATAGAATTTGTGTTGACTATAAAGTAAACTTGTACTATAAAATAGAATTTGTGTTTACTATAAAGTAAACTCGTACTATAAAATAGAACTGGTGTTTACTACAAAGTAAACTCGTACTATAAAATAGAATTTGTGTTTACTATAAAGTAAAGTAAACTCGTACTATAAAATAGAATTTGTCTTGATTATAAAGTAGACTAAACTCGTACTATAAAATAGAATTTGTGTTTATTATAAAGTAGATTAAACTTGTACAATAAAATAGAATTTGTGTTGACTATAAAGTAAACTCGTACTATAAAATAGAATTTGTGTTGACTATAAAGTAAACTTGTACTATAAAATAGAATTTGTGTTTACTACAAAGTAAACTCGTACTATAAAATAGAATTTGTGTTTACTATAAAGTAAAGTAAACTCGTACTATAAAATAGAATTTGTGTTTACTATAAAGTAAAGTAAGCACGTACTATAAAATAGAATTTGTGTTGATTATAAAGTAGACTAAACTTGTACAATAAAATAGAATTTGTGTTGACTATAAAGTAAACTCGTATTATAAAATACAATTTGTGTTTACTATAAAGTAAAGTAAACTCGTACTATAAAATAGAATTTGTGTTTACTATAAAGTAAAGTAAACTCGTACTATAAAATAGAATTTGTATTTACTATAAAGTCAACCATGAGATTTGTTTGGATTCTTATTCTATCCTAAACAATGAAGATATATTCGTTAGCAGGAATTAAATGCTTCACAAAAATTAATTTCAAAAGTGCATATCATCCAATTCAAAAAGATGATAAATGTTATGGGGACTTACCCATATGACACATGAACTTGTCCAAACTATATATAAGTAGCAATTCTGCTTTGCAGAAGCAGAGTAAGAGTAAGATAGGCAGAGCATTATGGTGAACTTACTTGTCTAAGGATAGTGGACTCTCCCTCCTAATATAAGTAACAGTGTAGCGAGTAATCAGAGAGAAATACGAATCAGCGACCTGGCAATTTACTTTGCGTTCAATAATGTTCAAACAAATCATTTCAAATTGTCGATTGTTTATAACTAGTTTCGTTAATTTTCGTTAATTTCCGTAACATGTTTACATTTGTTGGCGTTAAGATGCATTTCAGAATAGATATTGTTATTATGTAGAATCGAAAATTGTGTTATAGGCTTAATTTGACTTCATTTAAACTAATCGTCATTCGTGGTCGAGAGGTCTAAGACGCGCCAGATCACATGGTAAATTCACATATGTGGATAGGGGTCGCAGGTCTGAATCCTGCAGAATGACACACGTTTTCGTAACATTATCGTAAATAATCAGGCCGGTAGAAATAAATATATAATACTGTTTAATTATAAAACAGAATATCTACTTAAATAGGAGTCTCGATCAAAAATAATGTTCAAACAAATCATTTCAAATTGTCGGTTGTTTATAACCAGTTTCGTAACTTTTCGTTAATTTCCGGTAGAAATAAATATATAATAGTGTTTGATTATAAACAGAATATCTACTTAAATACGAGTATCGATCAAAAATAACGTTCAAACAAATCATTTCAAATTGTCGGGTGTTTATAACCAGTTTCGTTAATCTTCGTTAATTTCCGGTAGAAATAAATATATAATACTGTTTGATTATAAACAGAATATCTACTTAAATACGAGTATCGATCAAAAATAATGTTCAAACAAATCATTTCAAATTGTCGGTTGTTTATAACCAGTTTCGTAACTTTTCGTTAATTTCCGGTAGAAATAAATATATAATACTGTTTGATTATAAACAGATTATCTACTTAAATACGAGTATCGATCAAAATCAATGTTCAAACAAAACACCTTTTCTTACATTTTTATCCGTTTATCAGGTGATTTTCCTAAATGTCTATTACATACAACGCTATTTTCTACAGTTAACTCATGTCTAATTTTTTCGGCTTTTGAACAATTATTCCATTTGTTAATTTTATTCTAGATACAATTTTACTTAATATTGAATCTTGTAATGTTTTTGAGTCAAGTTGATTTATTGGTAGAATGTCAGTTTCGACTCAGAGCAACAATTCATCTTCCTCATTTTTGTAATATGCTGGCTTTTTGTTCCCTTTTTAGATGTGATCTAGATGCATCTACATGAGAATAGCATTTCCTGTTGCATATTCGATATCAAAATCGAAAGCCATTAGCTTTATGACCCATCTTAATATTCTAGAAGATGTAACTTTCAGTAATTCCTTCCTCGGGTTAAAAACAAATTCAAGGAATTTCGGTCAGACTTCAACAATAATTTTTTTCTCAATAAAAATTGACGAACCCAACTAGTACTCCAAACTATATCAAATGTCTCTTTTTCTATATTTTAGTAATTAGATTCAGACGAGGTTAATGCTCTAGAAAATAAATAACTGAGTGCCCTTCCTGAGCTAACATAGTTGATATTAATTTTTTACTAGCAACCGTAGTTAATGTAAAATCTTTGGAGAGGGGTAAATCTTGATAATGGAATTTTGCAAGTGAATTTTAAAAATTATTAAATGCTGCTTGTTGTATATTCAGTCAGTCAGTCAGTTAAGTACCATACGTAATACACGCCTGGGCGATCATGTCTCGAAAGAGACATGACTGACTGGGCAAAAGATTATCCCGTATTACGTTGCCATTACTTTCTACGGTAGACTGACTGCTAGTTAAGGCTATAGAACCCAATCTGTCCTGTTATTTAACTCATAACTGGAGGGAAGAAACGGATTACTACCTTTTCCAATGGTATTTGACAGATAAGAGCTACATTAACCATTTTATACTCCATTAAGAAGAGAAAAATGTGATAGATAACAATTAAAGAATTTGTCCCGAAAGAGCGGATTTTATAATCGAAAAGGAGCAATGCAGCATTAATATTTAAAAAGGGAAATAATATTCTTGCTGATCAAATAAGATTCAGACAAAAATATGAAGAGAGATGGAAATTGAGTCAGGAAGTGAGTCCAACTCAGGTCCTATAAACCAACAGAAAATGAATGATGAGAAGTCAATAGAGGATCAAGTCACTGTGGGTGATTCAGGCCTCGATAGTGAAAAACAGGACTACCAAAAATCGAGACAGATCTAGATATCCCATAGAAAATGATGTGATGAATATGCATACACCTTGGTTCCCCATCACACTAATATGATCGGCTGGTGTCAGCCATAAATACAGACTAAGGTGGGGACGCCTATTGGAACGTCTGTTGACTACACCTATTGCATAAGCCTACGCCTAAGCATACTGCATACGACTACGACGAGTACCAGTCTATTGCGGTTACTTGCTAGATTGTCCTACCCGGTTACATTGCCAAAACCACTTAGCTACTTAGAATAATATATATATCCTTTTCCGGAACATATCAGAACAATAGACACTAGAGAGGTGGGTGAGAAGGAAGTAGAAATAGACGAAAAAGCTTGAACAACAGGAAGATGTAAATGTTGGTTAGTGATACCACTATTTAGTACATGTACGAGTTGATGTAAATGTAAGCTCACTGCGTAGGGCAGTGCAATAGTATTTTAACTTTACAATTAATACTGACTGCACACGACTGGAATCCTTACTTGGTATATCATAACATTTGTATTTATGAATGACTAGCATCATAGCCCGGCGTTGCCCGTGCAACTTAGAACATTTTAGTAGTAGGAGAAGATGCCAATTTAAAAAATCTATTTTCTTTTGCTTTACATAAACGTGATTTGATGTTTTGTGTGACATTGTAAACAACATTGCGTTTTTGTTTTTGTTTCAAAATTACGGGGCAAGATATTTACATTTTTTTGTTGTTTAAATGAATTTAACATAAAATAAAAATTATTTATTTTGTTTTATTGAAATTAGAAATATAAAAACTATTACGCTCTCAGTTCTGACATTTTCGAAGAATATTTAAAAATGTAGACCCTTAATTTTACAGGAAAAAGTTACATTAATGCCACAAGAATTACAGACAGTTGATTTCCTGCATGAAATATTTAGCGAAAAAAAGCTTTTATTTTATTTTATGCTATTTTCTGTAGTATGAAATATCAACCCCCCACCCAAATAATTAAATAATCAAATTAACCATTGGAACTTTTTTTTTGACATATTTTGTTTTTGTTTGAAAAAACACTTTTTTTTAAATAAAAAATATTTTAGTCGCGCTTTACACCTGTGATTTGATTTCTGTGACGTAATTGAGAAACCATCTTAGATCTTAGATGTTTTACGGAGCAAATGTAAACAATCGGCTCCATTGGCCAAAAAGTACGAAAGGGAAAAATTGCTGAACTTAAACTCAAAAAGTATGTGTCGACCTGGCTTTCCTGCAGATGTGTCCCTAGAAAGTTTGAATGGTGTAGCTTAAAAAATGTAGGCGTGCATAGGGAACAATCACACACACACTCACAGATTGCCTTTTATATATATGTAGATTTCTAAAAATAAAACATAACAAAAATACAACAGTTCCCATCGAAATACGAAAACAGTCCAATGCAAATTCCTTATTCGTCTACGATTTTCACCAAGACTGAAAAGTGAGGATCGAGCAGTTTTTAATTGAAATATAACAACAATACTCCATTATTTACCTAATGTAATATAGCAGAAGTAACCAGAGCCTTTTTCGAACATTAAAAGAGAAATTTCATCTTTTTGTAACTGTGTTTTGATATTTCCATCGTCCGTCTCCACCCAAAACAGCACCATTAAATGCTGCAATCCCAATAAATTAACATTACGTCATAAACACATCAATACGCACATAAATACATACATACATGGTCGTGTCTGACTACCGGGCACACCGGGCACGGGTCCGGGCTGATCCGTGTAATCATGGTGAAAATCCGGGCAAGGAAAAATGTCTTCGTCAGAAATCAAACTAAACAATTCACGAAGAAAGAAAGAAAGAAAGAAAGAAAGAAAGAAAGAAAGAAACGAAGAAAACATCCGAATGAACGCAGCATTTAACTACTCAGCCAGGTCATGTGCCATCATGGCCGTATCTGACTACCGGACACACCGGGAACACCGGGCACGGGTCCGGGCCGATCCGTGTAATCATGGTGAAAATCCGGGCAAGGAAAATGTCTTCGTCAGAAATCAAACTAAACAATTCACGAAGAAAGAAAGAAAGAAAGAAAGAAAGAAAGAAAGAAAGAAAACATTCGAATGAACGCAGTAAAAATCTGTTTGTTTATTTATTAATTTTGAGAGAAAAGACTGGTTATGCTCAGAAAGTCCGAACTCGATTTCCTGTTTTCGTTCACGTTCTGTACCTAATTTCCATTGGAATAGCCGAGAAAATCCGCAAAAATCATAGTTTCTGGAAACGGATGACACTGATGACGTCATCAAATTTTCAACTAATAAATCCGGACAATTTTCTCTGTGTTCGGTGTTTTTTAAGCATCAACTACGGCCCTGCATACATATATACATATACATACATACAGGGTGTCCCTAAAGTCCGTATGTACTTTAAAAATTTTATATTTGTATTTGTGATGGAAATAATTTGTAAAAAATGAGCTTGAACAATTGTCACTTTGCTCTGCGTGTTAGTTTCTAAATCAGGAATTTCCCAACAGATGGATCGGAAGGGATGGACCATTTTATTGGCCTCCACGTTCGCCAGTTTTGACTCCATTAGATTTATTTAAATGTGAAAACAATTGTGTATGCAACGAAACCTAGTTCATTAGAAGATTTAAAAGTTAAAATAACTAATGTGATTTCAGGCATTACTGTAAATCAGTTGGTAAATGTTTTCCGTGAACTGCAAAATCGTATTACCCTTTGTATTGCTAATGATGGAGGACATGTGGAAACTTAAATAAAATTTCAATAAAACCTTAAAAAATATAGATTTACTTATTTCTAATCCTTTTTACAAATTATTTCTATCGCAAATACAAATAAAGTTGTAAATTTTTTAAAGGGCACACGAACTTTATGTATATTAACCAAAATTACACAAAAATATCTTCAAATACTAATGAGAAAGTTTATTCAATAAAATCACCACTGGCTTTAACAACAGCCTCCAGATGACTTCGGAATCTCCGGAAACTCTTCTGGATGTTCTCCTTGTTTAAGTTGGTGAATATTGCTATAATTCTAGTCTTCAGTTCATCTTTGGTGTTACAAGGAGTTTTTTTAGTCTCTCGCTCAACTCCTCCCCACACATAATAACGAAGGGGTTAGGTGGTCAGATGTAACGGGTGATGTGGTCACAGAAATTGTCTGATGGTCATGACTGGCTTCTCTTGCTTGTGTGGCGAGACATAGGGTCATCCAATTATAATTTTTTTTAATTTCACACGAACTTTATGAACACCCTGTATATACATATACATACATATTCAAGAAAAGGCAAGGCGATATTAGAAATATCTTAAAAATGGAACAAATATATCGAATATCTCTTCCAGGACAAAAGGGAACAGCCGGCAATACACAGAAATGCCGGCGGAGCGGAAATGCTAAAAGCAGAAGTGGAAGCTGTATTGGCCAAATAGAAAAAAAAAAACAAGGCGGCAGGACCAGACGGAATTCTAATAGAGTTTAGTGAGTAAAACAAGATCTAGATTGAAAAATTTAAATGCTAAGCTCTGACTCATTGATTTTGTTAGAAATTAAAAAGGCTCGAATTTACAAACTTTTCTTAGCCCAAACGCAAAAGGGAATCCAAACAAAACTCGTGAAATTTTACACCTTAATGCGAAGTGTTTTTCGGCCAACAGAAAACTAGGCAACATCTAAAAACAAAATTCAAATTATTTTCAATTCTCAGAAACAAATTTTATTAACAGAGCTTTTTGCGAGCCGGCGCAAAGTTTGTTCGTCGTCCAATGAAAAGGCCCGAATCACATCCGGGAGTGAATTCTCAAATGACTTTTTCAAGCCCCACAAACAAAATAAAAGACGAGCAAGTTCGCCTGTCAACAGAGAGAAGAAGACAAGCGCATGAGAAGACAGAATGTATAGTCATCAACAAAATTAAATGTCCAAAGTGCAGATTACAGGTCGGAGATACTAGAATTAAGAAGAAAAAGAAATTTAAATACCTGGGAAGTATTCTACTGGAGGACGGAAAGTGTGACACTGAGATTCAAAGACGTATTGGGATGTACAAAGTAGCATTCCAAAAGCTAAGCAGAGTATTAAGAGACAGGAAAATTTCGGTGGAAAGAAAAGAAAAAGTACTGAATATTTGTCGTCCTGTATGGCAGTGAATGCTAGAGAATCTTATTAAAATTGAAGAAAAGACTCAAAGCAACAAAGAAGTGGTTCTACAGAAGGATGCTTAGGATAACATGGGCGAACATGTGAGCAACGACAAAGTTTCGGTGAGAATTGAAACAAAAAGAAAACTGATACTTAACATTAAGAAGAGGCAACTGACATTTTGGGGGCACGTAATGAGGAAGGAAGGCTTGGAAAAATTGGTACTCACAGAACGAATAGAGAGGGAAAAGGGACAGAGGGAAGCATCATGTGACATATTTAATAGGCTTAAGCAAATAGCAGAACAGTTTTTTGGAGAAATAGCAGATAAAACTTATTAAGATTTATAGAAAGACTAGCAGTATAGGCCGGTGTTGCTCGGGTGTAATGAAAGCTTTAAAACTAATCCATGGTCCTGGAGCTCATACTCAGCCTAAAGAATATTTGTGTAAAGTTTGGCGAGAATCGGATAAAAATTGTGGATTTGTATAAAAGACATACAGACAGATAAACAGACGCACACACAAGCATCTTGCTTTATATATATATATATATATATATATATATATATATTTTACACACACACATATATATATATATATGCAATTCATACAATAGTGCAGAAAATCGATTATATATATATATATATATATATATTATCGATTTTCTGCACTAATGTATGAACTGCAACCATGAAACTTCTGAATATCGTTTCCTATGTCTTTGTCTATGAGTGTATCAAATTTGATTAAAATCGGATCACTCCTTCTATAACCCTATTTTTTCGATTATCGATATTCGATATTTATCTGGGGTACCTCGACACAAAACCTAGCTAAGAACACTCGCAGACGCTTATAGTACAACTGTGTAAATTTTCAAGAAAATCGGTTCAGCCGTTTCGGAGTCTATAGGTAACAGACACACACCCATACAGACACATTCGCACACACAGAGACAAAGTTCCGTTTATAAATAAGTTTAGATAGATGTTGAGTGCCAGGATCACCTTTGTTCTGAAGGGACACAACATATAAAAGATGAATATAATGAGCTGACCATTTTCTAAACTTTTTTAGCAGCAGATTGTATATATGAGTCTCACTTGAAGTCTCGCGTGACTTGAGATCCAACACATTCAAAGCATGAGACCACATCGAGAGTGCAAATCGTTCATCGTGACAGGATAATAATGGTGGTGAAACGATACGAACATGTTTTTGTGTTACTGAACAAAACAAGTTCTAGATTTAAAAATTCAAATGCAAGGCACTGACTCATTGATTTTGTTAGAAATAAACGAATTTACTCGAATTTAAAAAAACCTTTGCTTAGCACACACAAAACTCACGAAATTTCACATCTCGATGCGAAATGTTTTTCGGCCAATAAAAAACTAGGAAACATCTAAAAACAAAATAGAAACGCCAGAATCACATCCAGGAGTGAATTCTCAAATGACCTTTTCGGAACCCCCGAAACGAAACAAGCTCGACCGTCGCCAGAGAGAAATAAGACAAGCGTAATTAACACGTACCCTTGACAAATGTCAAGCGATCATTGTTATTATTATTATTACCTTTGTCTTTCTCGGTATCACCTCTCACCTCTCACCTCATTCCTTTTCACCATTCACCCTGAGCGATAACTTTAAAGACAATTCTACCCAACAAAAAACGCTCATACATACATACATACATACATACATACATACATACATACATACATACGTTCCTGCCTACGTACTCGTAAACTCACTCTTGCAAGGACTACTACGAACTCTTGATACCCTTAACTTCTTAATACTGTTTCTCACTGAATATTAACTTCTCCCAATTCATGTTATTCTTTTCTATTAATAAATTTCTATTTAAACATTCAAAAGGCATACTTTTATTTTTCCACATATTCCAATTACCAACCTTCTGATGATAGCGAATAATCCTAAGTTGTGGGAAATTCGGTATGTCTGACCCATGGCCAAAGAAAAAAAACATTAACCATCTCCCTACTTCTACACTGGTGAACCCCGACGTCGAAAAAGAACACGCAATGGAAGAATCACTTCTACAATTACAGCAGCTGTTGAAGCTATGCCAGACGTGAGATTGGTTGTAAGGTACTGATCATCTTGGTTTTGGGGAGTGCGTTGGTAAATAGCGGTATCTTCTTCATAGATGCTTACTAGTTATCAGAAAATGTTCCTTCTTTTTTAATGAAAAAACTGAATTTCGGAAAAGTGACGCGCAAATACCCTTGGGAAAGGTATTAATCCGTCTCTTCCTTCCAGTTATGGGTTAAATAACAGGACAGATTGGGTTCTATAGCCTTGGTCGGCAACCAGTCTACCGCAGAAAGCAATGGCAACCTATAATCTTCTGCCCAGTCAGTCATGTCTCTTTCGAGACATGATCGCCCAAGCGTGTATCACGTAAGGCACTTAACTGACTGACTGATCATTCACAACTTTTACCAAAACTCTTCTAGAGATGCCATAGTGTGTTTATACAGACATTACCTAAGCGACATCTTCGCTAAAGCAATGTCTAAGACAATCACTCAAGTAACAAAGCTACTACCATCGAAGGTCTTATCGATTTTGTGGTTGATGCCATTTAAAACGTCTACAGTTACTCCAGAGGAACACAATCCATACTGTTTGTCACTCAGGACAAAATAATTTTGATTTAAAATAATGAATAATGTTGATTTACATGTGTATTTATATTTTTGTTCTTTAATTTATTACAGTAGATTTTTTAATAAAAAGATTTTGTTCTTTCTTTATCCTTGACTGCGTTTTACCAAATTTGGTTCCGTTTAGAATAGATGCCTCCAATCATTGCCGAAAAAACAGCATAACATGATTTTAAAAAGGCTCAAACTTAATAAAAAAAAAGTTTATCATCAAAATGTTTATGCTATTATTAAGAGGAATGACCACATTTTGTTGTCATTACTTTAAAAAAAAATTTAATCCTTTCTAACATATTCGAAATTTCAGTTAAAATTTCTTTTTTTTTTTGTTTTCCGTCAGCGATTCACGCTATGTTTACGTAATGTGACTATTAAAGAAAACGTAATATTACGCAAAGTCGTTTTTTTTTTTTTTGGTTAAAAGGTATTAACTTGAAAATTCTTGCAAAAATCAACTAATTGTCTGATTTTAATGAAACTTTCAAGACTTATTCACAAAAGAAAGAAATTATTTATGCAATTATTATTTTTAGAAGATCTTGGCAAAAATATTGTTTTTACATCTGTTATCCCCAGTTCGGATGTGCGTTGTGGTGCATTGGATATCAGCTCGGAACGAGAAATCAGGGAGCCGATTTCGAATTCCAGCTGAATTCATTGCATTCACTTACGCGCAAATACCCTTGGGAAAGGCATTAATCCGTCTCTTCCCTCCAGTTATGGGTTAAATGACAGGACAGATTGGGTTTTATAGCCTTGGTCGGAAACCAGTCTACCACAGAAAGCCATGGCAACCTACTGCGGGATAATCTTCTGCCCAGTCAGTCATGTCTCTTTCGAGACATGATCGCCCAAGCGTGTATCCCGTATGGCACGTAACTGACTGACTGAATATAATAGCTGGAAACATGATTAAGGCTTCTACTGGGCATGAAGTGGGGGATCGATTTCCTATTGTTCTGAAGTAATAAACTGATCCCCCACTAATTACTACATAATAATATAGTATATCACTTCCCCCCTCTAGTTATGAGTCAAATAAGAGGACAGATTATGTTCTATAGCCTTAGTCGTCAACCAATCTACCGCAGAAAGCAATGGCAACCTACTGCGGGATAATCTTCTGCCCAGTCAGTCATGTCTCTTTCGAGACATGATCACCCAAGCGTGTATCACGTATGGCACTTATCCCCAGTCCAGTTAAAGGCATAAAACTTCTAGAAATACATTATCTATACCATTTTTTATTTATTAGTTAAATGCAATCAAAAATTCAAAAGCCTAATACAAATAATTAAAAATTTTAAAATAATTTCTAATCTTTTTTTATAACGTTAAACTGCACATTTTCTTTTAATTATAAGAGACTTATCATTGAAAGGTCACATGTTTCAAAGGTTGTTTCTCGTACAAACCGTAAACTCGGTTATGTCAATTTTTGGTCACCATACTTACAGATTAATTTATAATAGGAGCTGTCACTACTTGCTTGAAAGTTGAACGAGTTAGACATTTGTGATTAAAACTACTTTCATTTCATTTTCATGCCATAAACAAGTAATAATTGTTTCAAATCAGGTTAATTTAACTTTAAATTTGCTAATTTTGAAAAATAACGAGTGAGAAATGTATATTATTTTTGCAAGATTTTTAAAACCGAAAATTAACTTTTGTTTACAAATGTGTCGATCGCTCACAAAATGGCCTAAAAATTGAACATTTAAAACAATATCCAAATTTTAGATTACAATGGATATAATTTCTGTTTGAAATACACCAGAATATTTTACTTAGTGGAAATAGTAAATTTAATCATTGAGCTTTCAATTAAGCTAAAATTAACGTTTCAAGAAAAAGTTAATATATTTAAAAATTCAATTTAAAACTTAGGTATCGAAAACAGAGTGGTGGTACCTAGTTTAGAATATGTTATTAAGAATACTTTCATTTTTATTCTACCCAAGTCTGTAGATTTTATTTATTTCGTTCTCTTATAATTATATTTTGGTTCTTAATGATTATTTACGTTACTCATAGGTGCACTAATACGTCTTTTGTCTAATGTTAAAAACTCATTTTATATATTGTTTCACGTCGTCTATTTTCTCTTAATCCACTAAATTCAAAGATACAATTTTTTCTTTACAGACAATGTGTGAATGCACGTGCGATTTCCTTCCCTTGTCAGTATCCAACCAAGGAAGGTAACACAGTTTTGGTGGATAAAGCAGTATTACCACCCCTGGCGCCACCACTAGTATTTGCCACCGGACAGGATATTGTTTTTTTTGCATAGAAGTGTCTGTCGCTTGCGGTTATTTATTTATTTATGTGTGTGTGTGTGTGTGTGTGTGTGTGTGTGTGTGTGTGTGTGTGTGTGTGTGTGATCCTGAATACTGTGGGTGTAATTTGGATTCATAATCCCATCATTAGACTCAGGATTCTTTAATAGGGAAACTGCGTTGCCTGCACCAGGGTGACTTATGAATACGGAAACCTTGCCGGCTGTCGAATTACCCGCCGCAGTCATAGATCGTAGCCGGTTTCAAGTTATTATCAATTGAATCAGTCAGTATTCTCCCTCCCTGCTACAGACACCCAGAGAGCATTTTTCGTTTGATGTGCTAGTTATATTGTTTTAGTATACCTGTTTTTCTGGGATCCCAGCTCAACTTTTCAGCGTGTGTGTGTGTGTGTGTGTGTGTGTGTGTGTGTGTGTGTGTGGAGGTTATTTCCGAAAGGTCATCTTACTTTCCAGAGAGTCTTGTTGTTAACAGACCTAACGTTATTCAGAATATATTTCAGATAATATATATATATATATTTTTTTAATTGCATCACCCCAAGCAAGGCGGTAACGCCACTGATGTGCAGGGGGCTACGTAATAGTGAAAAGATTGGAAAAGAGAAAGCCGGAAACCACATCCTAAAAAGGGAACAAGGGATGATCCTCTTAACCTGTATCAATTAATAATGATGTGTGAGGTTGCAGCTTATTTGAACTGCAATTCAGATGTTGGTTTGTTTTGTGGCATATCAACCTCGGCGGGTCATTTATTGCCAACTAACTTTTATTTATTTATTGCTGGTAGTACCTTTTTCTTTTAAACAATTTATTATTGTTTTTCATATAAGTTTTGTGTCTAGTAATACTTTTTTCTTTTCGAGTATCAAGATTCATTGGGATTTGTTTTTAAGAGCAGGGCCCCCAAGTCCTACCCTTGTTATTTAACCCATAACTGGAGGGAAGGGACAGATTAATATCTTTCCCAAGGGTACCAATGCTTAAGTGAATGCAGTGTATTCAACTGGAATTCGAACTCGGCTCACCGATTTCTCTTTCCGAGCCGATATCCACTGCACCACAACGCACATCCGTCACTATACGCTTACAGCACTTTGTATTCACAAGCGGTTACCCATCTAAGTACTGACCAGGTTCAACGTTGCTTAACTTCGGTGATCGAGCGAGAACCGGTATATTCAACGTGATAGGCCGTAAGCCCAATTGCAGATGTATCCCTTTAACTAATTCTGTCTATCATTCTATCCGACCTTCTCTGATTTTCTAGAAAGAGAGAGGAATTTACATTTCTGTATGATGCAAAATTTTCCACTTAATCGTTTTTTACTTTACGCAGTTATCAAGATATGTCTTGATCCTTTCCTTTGAGTGGCGGCGGAAGGTGCCGAACGCGATACCCGTCCCCCGTACGTAAGTGAAATTAATCTGTTACCAGGCCAATACATTAATCCAGGTGCCAAATAGATAGAAAATTTATTTATGCACATTTCTGCTGTTAGTTCATGTACTCTATACGCATATATAACCACTGAAGTGTATGTATTCATATCGATGTGTATATTTGCGCATATATATTCTTGTACAATAAATATTCTTCTCTATACGCGAAAAAACACACACACATACCCCCACACATACATACATATATACGTACATACATATACACTCCTATAAATGCTCTTACATATATATTTTATTAGTATAACTACACATTATTCTGCATACACAAAATTACTATGAATATTATACACAAACGAAGGTACACTGAAAAGATCTCGGCCCAACTAAGAAGCCCTTATGAGCTTTTCGGAATTGTACTGGCCTGAATTAAATTCTTTGCATTCACTTACGCACAAATACCTTTGGAAAAGGTATTAATCCGTCTCTTCCTCCTCTAGCCATGAGTCAAATAATAGGACAAATTGGGTTCTATAGCCTTGGCTGGCAACCAGTCGACCGCAGAAAGCAATAGCAACCTACTGCGGGATAATCTTCCGCCCAAAGCGTGTATCATATATGGCACTTAACTGACTGAATGGCCTGAGAGCTTTTCCTAATCGCTTGCATACATATCTGTACGTATATATGTATATTTTTTATACATTTTACCAGTAGCTGTTCAGTATAAAGTTTGCATTGCTTGTCAAGATTAAACAGTCTTATTTGTAAAACACACCAAATTGGATTTTCTAGGTGAATGCTTTTTTGTTTTTGATCAAGAAAATATATAGAGTGGCAAGTGTATATTAATTCATTTGTTATATAAAAGTGATAAACGCTTTAAATCGTAAACTTTATTCTCAACGGGAATAAATACTTGTGCCATCAGCATAAAAACACAAGTTAGGAATTGATGACATCGTGTAGGTAATTGTTGAAGATCAAAACCAGAGTAGTTCTGAACCCTAGGGGACCCTTGCATTAGAATGAAATGATCTGAGAACGTGCCCGATTTTTAACACTTTGGCACCCCCCCACCCCGGGAGTTATTCTGTTTACGGGACTATATATTTAGCACTTTCCCCTAGACGGGCCTATTTTGGTCAACGTGCACCAGATCTAACTCTTCCACCCTAGCCCCTCAACTCCTGGCGTCTTCTTCTTTGGGTTGAAGTGTCTATTCCTAATACAACTAAAGGAGTTGGCCGTAGGTCCCCTGAGCATCCAAGATTATTCGACCTATCTGTTGGTTTACTCCAGCTTCCTGCTCACGTTGTGATTATTTGATCCAGAAAGAAGAAGTGCTGTTCGTTCATGGTCGACTGGAGATGTGAACATGGCTAGGAAGCATGTGTTAAACAATTTAGAATGCAAGAAAAAGAAATAAAAGAAAAAAAAATATCTGCAGAAAGCCGGACAAACAATTGTTCAATGATTGCACTGTTAATGTCTTTTATATATAAGAAAAGAATAGTAGAAAAAGAAAATGGTTACAGAAAGTAAAAGTAATTAGCATAACAACTCACGCACCGGATTCTAGAAAGACAGACAGACAGACACTGTGTGTGTGTGTGTGTGTGTGTGTGTGTGTGTGTGTGTGTGTGTGTGTGTGGTTAACTTTTTGTTAAATCGTCTCAGAAGATATATAACTTTTTTCAAAAATGTTTCCCAGACACTTTTGACGGAGACAATTCTTCTCAAATAATAAATAAAATAAAGTAGATATAGACGTTGGTTAGTTCCTGTGACTTGACTCAAATCGTTGTGAGTGGTGAAGAAGTAACTTAGCGGGTTAGAGGGAGATAACCCATGACTTCCAAAAGAGGCAAGGGATGAGAATGATATACCCCAGTGAATGTAATAAAGGGTTCGGTTCGAAATTTCTAGCGCCTGATGAAGGCCGGAACGTACAACGGCCGAAACGTCGTATAAATGGCAACAAAGATGAGGACAATAGTCCGAATAATGTAAATACTGTAAATGCTAATTTCAGCCAAACGCCTTTGAGATATCCAGAGTCACAACAGAAGTTTCACCTTTCTTATATAAAGATTGATAGACAAATCCATTGATGGCCGTTACCAAAATGGCGGTAGACTTTGCAAAATAGAAACCGTATTGTTTGTCCAAAATTAATTTGAACCTGAAGTGGTTTGCCAAACAAGGTAAAAGAGTGATCATTTGAAAGGTTCGAGGGTTTCCCGGATTTCTTAAAAACAGGAACTATAGAGGAGGACTTCCAACAAGCTGAAAAGTATGTACTAAAAAAATGATTCTTTGTCTGTTAACTTTAATCTGTATCAATGGAAGACAGTAGCATATCCCCCCCTCTCTCTCTCTCTATACATATATATGTATATATATATATACATATATATACATATATATATATATATATATATATATATATATATATATATATTGACCAAGCAGTTACTTCCCCACCATCTACCACTACTAACCCAAGGGTCAGGCTGCATATCTCCCACTACCAAGGAGGAATCACTACTAACTCCTTTTCCCAGCCCAACCCAATGAAAACCAATACATCCCAATCCCTTCCTTTACCTAAGCTAACCTCTGGGCTTAGAAGTTTTCCTCATTATCTGTTTATAAAGGGTCGAAGAATGCATGCCTTAAAATGACATGTTGAAAATCGCTATTCCCCACTAAGTTGTATCTGAATTTACAGATAAATAAAGAAATATCCGCTCTGAAAATTGAATTGGTTTGCATTGAGCTCTCTATTGGATCAGTTTTAATATTTTAACGATATTACTAGGATCCTCCTGGATTATTTATCAACCTTATCCCGGATTTTACCAATCCTTCCCGGAATTTTATCACGTACACTTATATATATATAGTAATATTTTTATTATATCTTTATAATAAAAAGAGTTTACTGCAACACAAGAGCAGTTTTGGCACTATCTTATTCGCATCTCGTCAGGCAGTGGAATATTTTTTCTGTTAGGAATCATCTAAACTTATTTATAAATGGAACTTTGAGTGTGTGTGTGTGTATGTGTATGTGTGTGTGTGTGTGTTCGTTACCTATAGACTCCGAAATGGCTGAACCGATTTTTTTGAAAATTTACACAGTTGTACTATAAGCGTCTGCGAGTGTTCTTAGCTAGGTTTTGTGTTGAGGTACCCCAGATAAATATCGAAAATTGATAATCGAAAAAATCGGATTATAGAAGGAGTGGTCCGATTGTAATCAAATTTGATACACTCATAGATAAAGACATAAGAGACGATATTCAGAAGTTTCAAGGTTGCAGTTCTTACAATAGTGCAGGAAATCGATAATATATATATATATATATATATATATATATATATATATATAAAGCAAGATGTTTATGTGTGTGTCTGTTTATCTGCCTGTATGTCTGTAATTTTTTCAGCCCTTTTATTTTAGTTTTTGATTCGAGTTTGATTCTAAGTAGGTATAATTGTAGTTCTTAGTTTCAGCCATGATACCACTTACTCAGAGGACTTATTTAGCCTTCAAAATTTAGTTTACGATGAAAAAACTAATTTGATATCGATACCAGGAAATCAAACTTTGACTTACATCCGTTCATTTTTCTTTCAGTCTACAGTTTCGCTTTAACTGGAAACAACTATTGCTTTTTAGTCTTTCGTGCCAACGTCAAACGTCCAGGACCATGGATTAGTTTTAAAGCTTTCATTACACCCGAGCAACGCCGGGCTATATTGCTAGTATATATATATTGTAATATTTTTATTATATCTTTATAATAAATTAATATATATTATAATATTATAATAAAATTTATCGCGTGTCTTAGTGAATGGGTTACAGGATTTTCTTCAATTATTTTTTTCACTTAAAGTAGTTAACAAGTGATAAAGAGGGTAAGATCTTTTATTTATATTTTTAAATACAGTGCACGTCAAACATATGTAGTTGACTTAGAAAGTGATCTATCCGTTAATTAATTATCAAATGAATTATTAGAAGAAAA
This sequence comes from Ascarosepion bandense, assembly GCA_037127315.1. Lineage (NCBI taxonomy): Eukaryota > Metazoa > Mollusca > Cephalopoda > Sepiida > Sepiidae > Ascarosepion > Ascarosepion bandense. Next base: position 3,002,957 of record JBBBDQ010000299.1, on the reverse strand, counting down.
TCGATTAATGCTAGGGGATAGATTATAGATAATCTAGGTATATTATTTTAGGAAAAATTAACTATACTTTATATTTCGGACGATGATGACAAATGGAAGTTAATTCGCTACGTTTATTCAGCAAGTTTACTTTTGAGAATTTGAGAATTTATAATTTTTCCTGTAAACGTAGAAAACGCGGCTCATGTAAAGATTTACAAATTTTGTTTTTTATAATATTTTCTATTTTGCCTTATTTATTGAATGACCCTCGTAGAAGTCCTTATACCGAAAAATTCACCTTATTTATTGAATGACCCTCGTAGAAGTCCCTATACCGAAAAATTCACCATATTTATTGAATGACCCTCGTAGAAGTCCTTATACCGAAAAATTCATCTCATTTATTGAATGACCCTCGTAGAAGTCCCTATACCGAAAAATTCACCTTATGTATTGAATGACCCTCGTCGAAGTCCTTATACCGGAAAAGTCACCTTATGTATTGAATGACCCTCGTAGAAGTCCCTATACCGAAAAATTCATCTTATTTATTGAATGATCCTCGTAGAAGTCCCTATACCGAAAAATTCACCATATTTATTGAATGACCCTCGTAGAAGTCCGTATACCGAAATATTCACATTATTTATTGAATGACCCTCGTAGAAGTCCTTATACCGAAAAATCCACCTTATTTATTGTAACTATTAGCACCAAAATAAAAAAATAAAAACTTGCTAGATATAAATTTGGATCTAATGAACAAAAAATACCAACCCTATATAAAATCGAATAGCAATCCTCTATATTTCTACTCTAAATCAGACCATACTCCATCTATAGTTAAACAAATACCCCTATCCATTGAAAAAAAAAAATCAGTAAAAATACCCCTATCCATTGAAAAAAAAGGATCAGTAAAAATACCCTTATCCATTGAAAAAAAAAAGGATCAGTAAAAATACCCCTATCCATTGAAAAAAAAGGATCAGTAAAAATACCCCTATCCATTGAAAAAAAAAGGATCAGTAAAAATACCCCTATCCATTGAAAAAAAAGGGTCAGTAAAAATACCCCTATCCATTGAAAAAAAAGATCATTAAAAATACCCCTATCCATTGAATAAAAAAGGATCAGTAAAAATACCCCTATCCATTGAAAAAAAAGGATCAGTAAAAATACCCCTATCCATTGAAAAAAAGGATCAGTAAAAATACACCTATCCATTGAAAAAAAAGGATCAGTAAAAATACCCCTATCCATTGAAAAAAAAGGATCAGTAAAAATACCCTTATCCATTGAAAAAAAAAGGATCAGTAAAAATACCCCTATCCATTGAAAAAAAAGGATCAGTAAAAATACCCCTATCCATTGAAAAAAAAGGATCAGTAAAAATACCCCTATCCATTGAAAAAAAGGATCAGTAAAAATACCCCTATCCACTGAAAAAAAAGGATCAGTAAAAATACACCTATCCATTGAAAAAAAAAAGGATCAGTAAAAATACCCCTATCCATTGAAAAAAAAAAGGATCAGTAAATATTCTACAAACAAAAATCTATTCTACGAACATAGCAAATATTATAATAAAGCTTTGAAAGAAAGTGGCTATAAATGCCCTAATATAATAATTACACTGAAATAATAAATAGTAAAAGAAATCTTAGTAGAAAAATCACTTGGTATACACCCCTTTTAACCAAATGGTTAAAAGTAATTTAGGATATACAAACTTCTTCAACTAATCGAAAATCACTTCTCACAAAATAATACACTTAGAAAATTTTTCAATAAAAACACCTTAAAATTAAGATATTGTTGTAATGATAATTGGGAAAGAATCATAAAAACACAATTAAAAAAATACTAAACAAACATTCAAACCAGGAACAACAAAAAAAAAAAACTAATAAAATAAAAATAAAGAAGAATAAAGAAAGATTTTGTAATTGTAGAATTATGAAAACTGTCCATTAAATAATAAATGTCTTACTTAGTCTGTAATTTATCAATGCACTATCTCATCGATAGAGAATCCATATATAACAAAAATCTTCATAGTAAAAAGAATAAATTTAAGCACCTTTAAGAATAACAATTGCAGAAACCAGATCTCTTTAGTTGGGTATTTCTGGCATTTAGAAAATTAATAAAACCTCCAGGATGAAATGGAAAATATTAAAAAACGCGAACATGTAGGCCTATAAGCGATCCATGCTCTTTGTTCTTAGATGAAGAATTATATATTATCAGAAGTATGAAAAATAAAGATTTACTAAACTTTAGAAACGAAATGACTGTGTTCTGTAGACATTGTTTAAGCTTCACATTAGATAATAATTAAAATTTAGAAAACAAAAAAAAAAATAAAAAGATTAATACACATGACAAAAATCAATAAAATAAAATAAAAAAACTATATATATTAAAAATTTACAATGACTTCATTAAAACAGAAAGAGTTATTTTAAAAGAGTAAAAAATAAAATGAATAAATTAAAAATGTAAGGTTGATGCGAATAAAAATATACATAGATGGTAGTTGGTTGATTTGTTTTTATGGCATATCAACCTCGGCGGGTCATTTATTGCCAACTAAATTTTTATTTATTTATTGCTTGTAATACTTTTTTTCTTTCAACAATTGTTGTTTTTATATAAGTTTTGTGTCTAGTAATACTTTATTCTTTTCGAGTATCAAGATTCATGGGGATTTGTTTTTAAGGGCAGGGTCCCCAAGTCCTACCCTTATTATTTAACCCATAACCGGAGAGAAGGGGTGGATTAATACCTTTCCCAAGGGTACCAGTGATTAAGAGAATGCAGGGTATTCAACTGGAATTCGAACTCGGTTCACCGATTTCTCTTTCCAAGCCGATATCCACTGTACCGCAACGCACATCCGTCACTGAACGCTTACAGCACCTGGTATTCCCAAGCGGTCACCCATCTAAGTACTGACCAGGCTCACGTTGCTTAACTTCGGTGATCGAACGAGAACCGATGTATTCAACGTGATATGGCCGTAAGCACGCACATCCGTCACTATACGCTTACAGCACCTGGTATTCCCAAGCGGTCACCCATCTAAGTACTGACCAGGCTCAACGTTGCTTAACTTCGGTGATCGAGCGAGAACTGGTGGATTCAACGTGATAGGCCGTAAGCCTATATGGTAGTAGTTGTATATAAAAAAAGAGGAAATGGCGATAAAGTTGATACCATTTTAGCACGAACACGTTAGAATAAATATATGACCCTGTAATTTGACAACCTAACCGGAAGCTATTTATACCTTGTAAGTCAAAAAACAAAAACAAAAAAAAAACAAAAAAACAAAAAAAACAACAAAAACCTCGAAGATGGAGTCATAATTAAAATCTGATTCAAAAACATGGGAAATTCTGTGTCGCGAAAATGTTGAATTCGTTATATTTTAATATATGACAGCAAAAGTGTGGATATAGAAATTAACACTGTATGTCGATTTCCGGTTTCTTCCCAGGTTATTTTCACACCAAGTGTTTCTACTTTCTGAGTCTATATAGAAACCACTGAAGGCTAAAATAAGTGAGGAAGTAGGGAAATCGGCACTTTTCTGTTCTCTTATTGAGATATAATTGTTTAGCTTATTTGTAGTCATTACCTTAAATATTTTAATTATTAGTTTATTTTTTTATTTCATTTAATTATTTATTTATTTTGCATCATTTTTCTTCGGTTCTTATCTATGTTGCTTAAATTAATGTTTATCACATTTAGATGATTTGAAAATGGATTTTAATCTTTTGCTTAGAAGTTTATCTTGTTATGTAAAGTTGATTATTGATATTTTCTACTCTAGGAATCGGACCCATTGCTTGTAGGAGTAATTGTAAGTTGGTACTCTTTTGCGTATTTTTCAGATTACTTTTGGCGTTTGTATTTATATTTTGAGATGGTTGTTCTATTTGCATAGATTTGTTGTTAAATAATGATTTCTGCGAGTAGCTTATCACTTTCCATAGAATTAATATATATTTTTCTGTGCTTAATTTTGATATTACTGCAGCCTTGTTCATCATATTAGCGTGTACGCAGTTAAAGTTTAGTGGCCATTTACAAGTAGGGGTACGCTATTGATTTTCTGTTGTGTTCTTTTTTTTTAGTTTGTTCTTGGTACAGTTATAGCAGAGTTTTAGATTATTTCTCTAGAATATTTTGTGCAGTTTGATTTTCAGGAATGTTGTCCGATGAGTTTCATGAAAATTTTACCTGCATTTGATTTTGAATTTCTGTTTGATTTTTTTGTTACATGTGAGTTTTACCAAAAATCTCTTCTTTCTTAGTGCCATTTCATATTGTTATAGTGCCCTTCTACAAAGAATAGACTCCTTCTCTTAATATATATAATGACCTTCTTGACTTCCAAAAGACGCCGTTAAGAACACAGTTAAGTGCGCTGTTAAATTCAGGCAATACGCAGCGTAACTGTACCGTTCGAACTTACTTATTTCCATTTACTTATTACTAACATTTACTTTGTACATATGTTCATGTTGTACTAATACACTGTTTTAAACCTATCCTTCTGTGTTTCGTGTCTTACTTCCGACCAAACCGGTCACTACAATTCCACATGGACATCCTTTGCTTTGATGAAGCTTATTCTCTTTGAGGTGTTTGATAAGGAGTGTGACTTGTTATTATTCAGTGTTTAGAGAATGTCATAGCTTGTCATAGATGTGTGTCAAATGTCTCCCCCTGTTACAAAGATTCTCATCCGAAACTACGCGAAACTCTATAGAGTTTACGTTGTCTGTGGTTTTCGTAGAATAATATTACATATTAGTACATATTAAATAGTACATATTAATAGTACATATTAAATAGTACATATTAATAGTACATATTAATAGTACATATTAAATAGTACATATTAAATAGTACATATTATTAGTACATATTAAATAGTACATATTAATAGTACATATTAATAGTACATATTAAATAGTACATATTAAATAGTACATATTAATAGTACATATTAAATAGTACATATTAAATAGTACATATTAATAGTACATATTAAATAGTACATATTAATAGTACATATTAAATAGTACATATTAATAGTACATATTAAATAGTACATATCAAATAGTACATATTAAATAGTACATATTAATAGTACATATTAAATAGTACATATTAAATAGTACATATTAATAGTACATATTAAATAGTACATATTAATAGTACATATTAAATAGTACATATTAATAGTACATATTAAATAATAGTACATATTAAATCCGTACTCTACTTCTTCCCATATGCCCCGTTGAATAGACTAAACGAATTTTTCTGACTAAAACATATGGCCTCCCGAACAGATTACCTCCTTATTTTAATCTCTTGGTTTACTACGTTTTTGGTGCCATCAAAACGCCGAACAGTCGACAGCACTCCAACGTCAAGGACTCGCTGACATCTGACAAGATGGCGAACATGACCAAGAAGCAACATATATATAAAGTTTACATTGATGCTGACAGTGGTTTTATTGAAGAAACTTTTTATTATGATTCTAAGTTGAACATGTGTACAAGTTTTATTGAAAATATCCTGAATTTTTGTATAAGTTATATTTTATTTCCTTTTATTATAATTCGTTCTCAATTATCTGGCACTCCATATGTACAGTACCGTGCAAAAGTATTAGGACAAGAACTATTTTATCTTTTATGAGGCATCAAAATAATGGCGACAATTTACCATTCGCAACTAGTATATATACAGTACTGTGCAAAAGTATTAGGACAAGAACTATTTTATCTTTTATGAGGTATATTGACAGGAAATAAACAATTTAATTAAAGTAATTTTACTTGATTTACTCAACAAATGCTTTAACAAGAAAAAAATACTTGTTACAAAATAAATTTAATATTTAGTAAAATAGCCTTTTGCTTTGAACACAGCCTTCATTCTGTCAGGTATTAACATCACAAGCTTCAATGTATCTAATGGTATCTCCTGCCAAGCAGCTTGTATTTGTTCCCTAAGTGTGTTGCAAAGTAACATTTTTAGTTTTTAGGAAAATCACCTCTGATCTAATACTTTCGCAAACTACCGGTAGTAGTCTTAGAACAGGGGTGATTTTAAACTGTATTTTGATGCCTCATAAATGTTAAAATAGTTCTTGTCCTAATACTTTTGCACAGTACTGTATATATACAGAAAACTATATTTTCTCGTTTACGTGTTTAGTTCCTGACAGATTTTATCAAAGCAAAGAGTTGAAATAATTTTATTTTAAATAAGGTATCTATAAAGAAATAGTGTTGCCTATTAGAAAAAACGCTCATAAATATTCATAAAGTTAACTAATAGCCAACAATATTTCTTTATAGACATCTTACGGAAAAGAATATAATTCATTTCAACAATTTTCCTTGATAAAGTCAGTCACGGAACAAAACACGTTGGCGAGAAAAATATAGTTTTGTTGTGGCTTGTTTGGACCAAGAAGAAAGACACGGAAACCAAAAAGGTGGGTTTAACCAGTGTATTGGAATAATAGTACATAGTAGTCAGCAAATAAAAGTGTGTGTCCGAACTGTCCAGTTACAGTGCGTCTCGACTGCCTCACGACTGCGTCTCGACTGCCTCACGACTGCCTCACGACTGCGTCCCGACTGCCTCTAGACTAGAAGTCACGCAGGTAGTATTTACTGAAGGTGGAAGAGTCCATTCAACTATAGAAACGGGTACCATAACTGTTTTCCCTTTTGTCTTTTTTATATATTTTCATATTGCTGTTTACCTGAGATTATAACTTAGTATACTTTTGCACACACACACACACACACACACACACACACACACACACACATATATATATATATATATATATATATATATATATATATATATATATATATAAGAAAAATTATAGGCTGACACGTTATTTCATGGTAAATCGGAAGTATAGGCCGATTTAAGACGAACCATCATGAAGATGATGGTTCACCTACAATAAAGACAGAAACAGATGGTTCGCCTGAAATAGGCCCATACTTCCGATTTACCATGAAATAACGCGTCTGCCTTAAAAAATTTTTATATTTGCTCTATATGTATTTATATACATATATATTTAGAGCTCTCTTAGAGAGTTATCCTACCACTGTATGTACAGGATACTCCTTTGGATTCTTCTATATCTACACCGCATGCTTATATATATATATATATATATATATATATATATATATATATATATATACTTTAACTTTTATATATATATATATATATATATTTTTAACTTTTAACTTTATATATATATATATATATATATATATATATATATATATATATATATATTCATTTAACTTTAACTGCGTACACGCTAATATGATGAACAAGGCTGCAGTAATATCAAAATTAAGCACAAAAATATATATATATATATATATATATATATATATATATATATATTCATTTATAATCGAGTTATTTCGCTACCTTGGTTTCTACCACGGGTGGTTTCTTCAGGCGATTTTTAATAACTTATTAAAAATAAATAAATTATTAAAAATCGCCTGAAGAAACCACTCGTGGTCGAAACCAAGGTAACGAAATAACTCGTTTATAAATGAACAATATTCAAAAGTTCTACAATATAATTGTATAAAACACTTTTTAATATAAATGTATACTGGTCTAACCCTATTAGGACCAAAAACTAAGTATTAAACAACACACACACACACACACACACACACACACACACACACACACACACATATATATATATATATATAGATAGATAGATAGAGAGAGAGAGAGAGAGAGAGAGAGAGAGAGAGAGAGAGAGAGAGAGAGAGATCTTAATATTATCTCCATAACTAAGTCTAAAGTCGTAAATTACTTAGATGTTACCTTTGACCTGAGCAATGGCCTTTACAAACCGTACTCTGAGGACGCACATAGCCATACATGCATCAACAGGGAATCAAATCACGCCCGAGAATCATCAGCAAGCTACGAAAATCCATCTAATTTTGTTGAAGTACCAATTCTAGCAATAAGGAAATTTTTAACAATTCTAGAATTAAATACATTAATGCTTTAGAAAAAAGTAAACTCAACACTAGTTTAGAATAGTCTGTTAAAAACAAGGTAGGCAGAAATAAGCAGAAATCATGTAAGCGTGACATTATTTGGTTTAACCCACCCTTCAGTTGTAACGCCCAATCTAATATTGGTAAACTCTTCCTAAACTTAATTGGCAAACATTTTTAACATTCACTCACACTAAAAAAATCTTCAACAAAAACAATGTTAAATTTAGTAATAGTTGTGTTAAGAACACAGAAAAATATATTTACCAACTTATAACTATGATATCAAATAAATACTTGGCCCACCATAAACAACATCTGTCGCCCTACTAATAACGACAATGACCCTTCTAAAACCTACCCTTTGAATGGCCAATGTATGTCTAAAAGTATTGTTTATAGAGCTCGAATTCATTCGGATGATAATGATGCTAAATTTTACTTCTAACAGTTGGAAGATGATATTTAACAAACACAATAAAAACAATAAGTACAGAAAAAGTACTGATTTTTATATATATATATATATATATATATATATATATATATATATATATATATATATTATTAGAAATTTAAAACAACAAGAACCCAATTATTTCCTGAAATATCGTAGCTAAACCCAAACTTTTCAACGGAAAAGGAGATAGATGTAACATGCCTTTTAGAAAAACTTTTCATATTAAACCATATTAATAATCCTAATTTACTTAAACCGTATCAATAATCTTAATTTATTTAAACCATATCAATAATCTTAATTAACGTAAACCGTATCAATAATCCTAATTTACTTAAACCATATCAATAATCCTAATTTACTTAAACCGTATCAACAATCCTAATTTATTTAAACCATATCAATAATCCTAATTTACTTAAACCGTATCAATAATCCTAATTTACTTAAACCATATCAATAATCTTAATTAACTTAAGCCATATCAATAATCCTAATTTACTTAAACAATATCAATAATCCTAATTTACTTAACAAAAAAAGTAATTTAATGACCACATGTTGTCATAGAAAAAATACTTAAGACCCAGTTTGATAAAGATTTCTTTCCCTCCTTCTTTATTTTTCCCCTTTCTTTCTTTCCCCTGCAAATATTACTTTTAATAATTATGAATTATGCCCCTTTAATTTGAGCTTGTATTTGGCATATTGGTCTGCCCTTTTTACTGATGACCATGCATTCGGTTTTCTTGCAGTTTATTTGTAGTCCTTTCTTGTTACACTCTTCAGCTATGTTCTGTAGGAGGTCATGTAGTTTCCTTTCTGTGTCTGTTGTCAGCACTGTATCGTTTGCGTACCTTAGGTTGTTTAAATTGTGGCCCCCGATGACAAATCCAGGCATAACTTGTAGGGTCCTCAAAATATTCTCGCTGTACAAGTTAAACAAGTCAGGGATAAGGTCGGGGATACTAAAATCAAGCAGGTACAGAGTTTAAATATCTGGGAAGTGTTCTAACAGAAGACAGAAAGTGTGACACAGAGATCCGAAGGCAAATTGGTATGGCGAAGGAAGCATTCCAGAAGTTGAGTAAAGTTTTAAGAAACAGGAAAATTTCGCTAGAAATAAGGAAGAGAGTATTGGATTGCTATGTGATGTCAGTTCTTCGATATGGCAGTGAATGTTGGACAATATCAACAAAGATGAAGGAAAAAATTGAAGCAACTGAAATGTGGTTCTACAAAAGGATGCTGCGAATATCATGGATCGAGCATGTGAGCAATGATGAGGTTTTGGAAAGGATGGGAACGAAAAGGAAATTAATACTGAGCATCAGGAAGAGACAGCTAAAGTTCCTTGAACATGCAATGAGGAAGCAAGTCTTGTAGAAGTTGATACTAACAGGCCAGATACAGGTAAAAAGAGACAGGGGAAAGCAGCGGATAACATATTTGAAGGACCTAATCAGGTGAATGATGGAACGAGGGTTGCAGGGTGTGACAGGAGAAAGCGTGCTAAGAGCCGTCAGGGATAAGAAGACGTGGAAAGCCATGATCGCCCACGTCCTGAAGGAACAGGGTACATAGAAGAAAACGTATATATATATATATATATATATATATATATGAACGTATATATATATATATATATGTGTGTGTGTGTGTGTGTGTGTGTGTATATGTGTGCGTGTGTATAAAAATTATAGTTTTATGGTATGCTATATTTATCGGTAACATTTTCAGCATTAGAGATAAAGCGTATGTATATGTAAAATTGGACACTGATGCCAACACCATGCGGGGACAGTCAGTTTCATGCCTGAACGTATATATATATATATATATATATTATATGTGTGTGTGTGTGTGTGTGTGTGTGTGTGTGTGTGTGTGTATGTGTGCGTGTGTATAAAAATTATAGTTTTATGGTATGCTATATTTATCGGTAACATTTTCAGCATTAGAGATAAAGCGTATGTATATGTAAAATTGGACACTGATGCCAACACCATGCGGGGACAGTCAGTTTCATGCCTGAACGTATATATATATATATATATATATATATATATATATATATATATATTATATATGTGTGTGTGTGTGTGTGTGTGTGTGTGGTAGGTGAAAATATGCTGAAAATTCTCAGCTAGATTCAGTTTTAAAAATCTGGCCAAATATCAATCGTTTTTTTAACAAGTTCTTCAGCGCCCCTTTGTAGATGACAATGTACCAGACTATAAGTAGCCATACACTTTTATAAGTATATAAGCATGTATTATGCATCTAATGAATGAGCTATTACATTTCAAAAATTCTGGAAATTTTTAACAGCCGTCGATATACGAAGTTATATGTGTTCCAAAAATAATTGATGAAAGGCATTGTTTCCTACTGTGGGCAGCGCAGTGACCGAAAACGTGTCCTTAATGATCTTAACCGGAGGCGTCTGGCTAGAATTGTTGTGACATTGGCTCAAATCACGTCTAGAGTGAATTCAAGATGTATCTACTCGACCGGCGAGCACAATGATGCACTGCTTCGGGACTATTTGCACTTGTTCATGAACATCATGTACTCCCAAAACAAAGGATTATTTCAATCTGCCATGGCATCGGTTGCCCAAGTTACCCAAAACCGGTTTGAAGGGCAGACTTGAAATTTCTAATGCATGCTGTTGCCACTACGTTCATTTGATAAGATCCCATTCGAACATTTATGGTGTGTGTGTGTGGCGGGGGGGGTGAAGAGTGATCAATCCTCGTGCAAAATCCTACGCCGACAAAAACCAGAGAACCGTGCGCAGCTATCGAAATGACATGGCTCAAAATCTCTTAAGAGATTTTCAAACACTTGCTGAAAGGATGCCACTTCGCCGGCTTAAAGGAAATTCTGCATGTCACTTGACATCCGCCCCATGACCTTTGAAATACCACTGTAAAACTTTTAGTCTTTATGACTGAGAAATTTGGGGTTAACCGTGTTGAGAAAGAAGGAATATATCTTCAAGAATAAATATTTGTTGCGTAAAATAATTTTTCACTCACTTATATACAGACATTATTTACACGGACATATATATATATATATATATATATATATATATATATATATATATATCGATGTGCACAACCGGCCATAATTATTAAGCCACCCCAGTTTTTAAAAAAATTGATGTATTTCATAATATTTTTAGTATTTATTGCCAAATGAAAATAGAATGGTTCTTTTGTTATTATTACATTGTAAAATTTTACAAGGCAAGAAAGCAAAGATTAACTTCACCCTAAATTTTCTTCATTCTTTCATTGATGAAACTGCAATATAGTTAATTATTAAATATTTATAAATTCATTTGATTCACTTGTTGTTGTGCAGTATTAACATGAGAACCATTCTATTTTCATTTACAATTATTCACTTGGCAATAAATACTAAAAAATAGCATGAAATACATAATTTCTTTTAAACACTGGGGTGGCCTAATAATTGTGGCCGGTAGTGTACATATGTGTGTGTGTGTTAGTAATTAGTTTAATCAGTGTATATGTAGACTGAAATAAAATAAATATATCATAAAATAATATAAAAAGTATATATTTGTGTGAGTACTTGTCCTCATGCATATGCGTGTATATATATATATATATACATATATATATATATATAAATATATATATATATATTATTTATGTGTGTGTATACATACATACAAGAATGCACACATATGTGTTCTTATATGTACGTAAAGATGTACAAATATTTGTATATGCAGGCACATGCACAAATATATGTTTAAGTAAATACACATGCGGTAGTTAATGAAAATTCGTTGAATTTTGATTTAAAATTTTCATTGTATAATGTTTAATTTATGACATCAGTATTTACGACTGAGTTACGTGTATTGACAAGAAAGGAGGTTGTGTTAAGAAATAAGAATTTGTAGTATAAAATAAATTCCATAATTCATTATGAAGCCAAAGATTTAATTACGTACACATTTATTGTTTGCGTACATAATTTGTCGAACTCGGCTCTCCACGACAAATCAGAGAACCGAGTTCCAGTTGAATTCCTTGGATTCACTTACGCACAAATACCCTTTGGAAAAGGTATTAATCCGTCTCTTCCCTCCAGTTATGAGTTAAATAATTGGATAGATTGGGTTCTATAGACATGGCTAGCAACCAGTCTACCGCAGAAAGCAATCGTAACCTACTGCGGGATAATCTTCTACCCAGTCAGTCATGTCTCTTTCGAGACATGATCGCCGAAGCGTGTATCACGTATGGCACGTAACTGAGTGACTGAATATAATAGCTGGAAACATGAATAAAGCTTCTACTGGGCATAAAGTGGGGGATCGATTTCCTATTGTTTTAAAGTAATAAACTGATCCCCCACTAATTACTACATAATAATATAGTACATCATTTCGCCCATCTAGTTATGAGTCAAATAATAGGACAGGTTATAGCCTTAGTCGTCAACCAATCTACCGCAGAAAGCAATGGCAACCTACTGCGGGATAATCTTCTGCCCAGTCAGTCATGCCTCTTTCGAGACATGATCGCCCAAAGCGTGTATCACGTATGGCACTTAACTGACTGAATCCTTCAAACATATGAAACTCAGAATACCATGAACCTGTAAAATCTGCAGTACCTACATGATGCAGCTATCTCAGCACTAATCAAGGAGGATAACGTGTGTGCATTTAATATAAATAATTCACCTTAGAAGGAAGCGTTTTTTTTTGTTTTGTTTTGTTTTATTGTTAAGGTCTTATGAGCCTGCAAGTCGTCACATACGTCTTATCTTCCTTGGGCCAAACTTCGCATTTCCGGAGCTAAATTGACATCATTATGATATCGGGTTGCAACTGAAGAGAACATGCAAAAAAAAAAAAAAAAAAAGAGAATAAAAGAAGACTATAATGGGACTAGTTTGTGGTTCCCGTTAAAAATTTATACGAAATAATTACCAATAATAATGAATAAAATTGTAGCGAAAACACGCACCGAAAAATATTCGTATTGATTATTTTATTTAAATTGCAAAGGAATAGAACAAATGGTGTTGTATTTTTCAAACTCGATTGAAGATTTTAGTGTCAGAACTTCAACATCTGCACAATGTTTGGATTTTGATCTAACGTCGCCGGTATGCGATAAACTCACACAGTATTACATCCGTTAGTCCAGTAACAATTATGGAATGACATAATGAATTCCGTCTACGCCTATATCGTGTTGAATACACCGGTTCCCATCCGATCACCGAAGTTAAGCAACATTGCGCCTGGTCAGTACTTAAATGGGTGACCATTTGAGAATACCAGGTGCTGTTAAACGTAAGGACCAAGAATGGTCCTCTAGTTTTGGGGGTTGGGTGCAGGGCTAACAACCCTGCCCCGTAAAAAGCAGCTTGTTACAGAAACAGCAACAAAAAGTTACTGCCCTATGCACCATCTTGGTGTGATGGATAAATGATGATGATGAATTTCAGGACATGTTTCATTTGCATACGCGGTTGATAATGATTTAGCTCTATGATTCTGTGATGTTTATTTCTGGTCTGCACTCCAAGAACTTTAAGAATAATTGCTTGTTGGTCCGAACAAAAACAATTGTGTTTTTTCTTCACTTCCCATCACTTGCAGAACAGAAAATATAATTTATGGCTGAAATAAATTAGAAAAAATATGACACGATTTCCATTCAGATTGTTTCTTTACGCCAATAAACATTGACTGGTGAACAAGAATGAAATATTGTTATCGTATGAATTACTAAATCTATGGAATGGAACCAAAATTAAAACAGAAAAAAAAATAATAGGTTGAAATGCACTTTTCTGGGATCAGAGTGCTGATCAGGTGTAGAGGCTCATCCCTTGTTCCCTGTTTAGGATGTGGTTTCCTGTTTTCTCTTTCCCAGTCTTTTTACTTTTCTTCTTTTTTTTTTCAATTGGAGTAGATAGACTAAACTATCGCCCGGTTCACACTCCACTCACGTCTATTGAACAGGTGTAGAGGCTCATCCCTTGTTCCCTGTTTAGGATGTGGTTTCCGGTTTTCTCTTTTCCAATCTTTTCACTCTTACGTAGCCCCCGGCACATCAGTGGCGTTACCGCCTTGCTCAGGGTGATATGATTAAAAAAAAAAGATTAGGTAGACTTCTACTATGTATGTATGCAAGCCTAGTCGGGTTGAGCCAGCTTCCACCCCGACGGAGAAAGTTTCATTGGGATTTGTTTAAGGACAGGGTCCCAAGTCCTACCCTGTTATTTAACCCATAACTGGAGGGAAGGGACGGATTAATACCTTTCCCAAGGGTACCAGTGCTTAAGTGAATGCAGGGTAAGTGAATCTAATTCTCACTAGCTGTCCCATAACTGTGCTTAGTAAATAGCTATAAAATCTATCTTTAAACATTATTTTATATCATTGATAAAGGCTAGTAAATTTCTGGAAAAAAAACCTTGCTGGAATGGTTTTGCAATAGAATACAAAGACTTGTAGGGATAAAAAATGAAGAACAAAAAACAACTTTGAAAAAAACCCAACTAAGAAAAATTCACAAGTCAGTGTGAATAGCAAATTCTGAATCCTGATTGGATTAAGAACAGCAAATTCATATATGATGTTGGTTGGTTGGTTGTTTTGTTTTTATGGCATATCAACCTTGGCGGGTCGTTTCATGCCAACTAAATTTTTATTTATTTATTGCTGGTAATACCATTTTGCTTTCAACAATTTATTGTCGTTTTTATATAAGTTTTGTGTCTAGTAATACTTTTTTCTTTTCGAGTATTAAGATTCATTGGGATTTGTTTTTAAGGGCAGGGTCCCCAAGTCCTACCCATAACTAGAGAGAAGGAACGGATTGATACCTTTTCCAGGAGTACCAGCGCTTAAGTAAATGCAGGACGTTCAATTGGAATTCGAACTCGGCTCACCGATTTCTCTTTCCGAGCCAATATCCACTGCACCACAGTCAGTAAATGCTTACAGCACCTGGTATTCCTAAGCGGTCACCCATCTAAGTACTGACCAGGCTCAACGTTGCTTAACTTCGGTGATCGAACGAGAACCGCTGTATTCAACGTGATATAATCGTAAGCTTAGACTTCTACTATATCAGTATGTACACATTTGTATATATATATATTTGCTTGCGTGTGTATGAATGTGCGTTTGTGCACTATATCATGATGACTCATATCCAGGGGAAACTAGTGAGTTCAATGGGATACAGTCTAGTAAATTATGATACAAATCAAGATAATGCTTGCTTATGTGAGTGTGGGCGTATATAACTGCTTGTTGTATACACGATTCTATATGTGTGTGTGTCAGTTTTATCACATATATTCATGAGTCATTCATAATTCTCCGTCTATCTTGATAAATCACTGTTTGCCTATCTACATTTCATCAATACATAAATAAACGCGTCTCCGTAATATTAAAGCAACTATTTGGTGCATGTGTATTTGTCAAGGAAAACTTTAGCACAAGGCCGTTTCTAGTATGGCTAGCCTTCAGTTTCTCAATTACTTTAAGATCAACATTTTCTATTCAGCGTTTTAAAGAAGACATTTCACATTTCAGTCATCGTAATTTCGATCGTTAATGAGTGCTTCTATAAATATATCTTTGAATCTGTTGGGAAGCACCCATTTTTACACATAAGAATGGACTCGCCTCATGTGTACATACAACCCTGCCTATACAGAGAACGGCGGTGACTGTCGCAGCGTTTTCTCGCTGCGACGGCATTTCTCACTGTCGGCTCTCTGTCTTCGGGCGGAGGGCGCTCTCTGCTTCCGAGCGGAGAGCAATAACCCAGTCGTGGTTCCGCCGAAGGGGAGAGCCACGACTGGGGGAAAAATAGACAGGTACTTTATGGCCGGGCCACATAGCCCGGAAATTCCCACTCATAACTGACCATGTGTCACATGTTGCACTTAGTGGGAGGGACAGCTAAATGTACTGATCGTCAAAGCGTTTTCTCGCTGCGAAGGCATTTCTCACTGTCGGCACTCTGCCTTCGGGCGGAGGGCGCTCTCTGCTTCCGAGCGGAGAGCAATAACCCAGTCGTGGTTCCGCCGAAGGGTTGATGCACGATTGGGGAAAAATAGACAGGTATTTTTTGGCCGGGCCATATAGCCCGGAAATTCCCACTCATAAACTGACCATGTGTCACATGTTGCACTTAGTGGGAGGGACAACTAAATATAGTGATTGTCAAAGGTAGCGGTAAAGCAGTTATAAAGAGTGGTTGTTGAAGAGAGTTAGTAAGGAGCCAGTTGCTTAGTAAGGATATAGACTCATTACCGGCCATAATCATTAGGCAACCCTAGTGTTTTACTTCACTACAAGACTGTATATATTGATTCCTACTAACAGTATTCCTAGTATTCCTGAATTGACTAACCCGTGTTTAGTTTGTATATTTTTGTCCAATATAACTTATTTTTTCGATCTCCATATCTGTTTTTGTTATTTATTATATTGTGTCTGGTTTCTCAACAAGAATCCGCAACAGAATCTAACTTGACCAAATTTAAAATACTGTGGTTATACATTCGAAATTTCTAAATTAGATATCATAGGAAGTACGGAGCGTAGATTTAATCTGGTATGCGAAAGTTTGTGTGAAGCTGGTTACATAAATGTTATTCGATGTTCTTTTATAGCAAATACTTCAAAATGCATGTAACATTTTTGTTATAGTGCCCTATCTACATTGGAATGAACTCTTCCTCTTTCGTAAAGTCTAACCTGCGAGACTCCCTAGAAGAGGCAGTCGAGACGCAGCGTAACTTGACAGTTCAGATGGACAATTCTATCTACTGACTAATAACACTCTTACTTTGTATATATGTTCTGTTATTCCAATACACTGGTTCAACCTACCTTCTTCTTTTTGTGTCTTTCTTCCTAGTCCTAACCGGCCACAACAATTTTGGTATTAGCCACGGACATCAAGGAATGCGTTTACTCACTCCTTATGTAGAATTCAGGTCCAGGCGAATAATTGTCATTCAGTCCATAAAGGCTGGTGTTGACCAATTAAACCTTGTAGGTGTGATATAATTACGGTCAAAGTTATAATTTGAACGTCACAGAGACGAAGGTGCGTCTAGTTTCATGTGAGAGGCAGACTGTTGGGGATCACCCCTTTATTGCACAATAAATGGACTCGTCTAAGGTGTACAAATAATCCTGCTTACACAGAGAGCGGGATTTGTAAAAGCAGTGGAAAAGAGTTGTAAAGAGTTCAGTTCAGTTAGTCGGTCAGTAAGAATATAGACTTATTACCCGGACGTACTTCTCATCTACAAGATTGTATATATCTGATCCTTACTAACAGTATTCTTAGTGTCCCTGAATCTATTAACCGTGTTCCAGATTATATATATATTTTGTTCAATATACTTACATTTTATCTCTCCATATCTGTTTTTGTTATTATTATTTTTGTGTGATTTCTAAACAAGAAACCACATCACAGACCAATACTGAAATTGAGATGAAAGAAGGAATCGAATATAAAACAAATTGACATCGTTGTTTCTCAGACTTAATTTATGAAACAATTACAAGGATAATGTAATTCAATATAAATATATATTGGACTAAGACAACAGTAGAAATGAAAACGTAATCCTTTGCGAGACGATCATGTTAATCACCGCTCTATCGAGCTACCTTTGTACATTTCTTGCATGTTTCTTGACTGCATGAATAAATAGAGATTTGAATAAATATTCTTTAAAACACACATCCGCGAACACGTATTAAATAAATTAATCGCTATCTCTTCATGCATGTGAAGTTGTTAATGCGCTTCTATTCCAAGCTAATGGCTGCGTGTTCAATCCACTCCGAGTGTGATATAAATGTAGCCTTGAATCAAATTTGCTTTAGTACAATAAACGCATTTTCTTCCTTGTTTTTTTTCTTCTCATTTTCTTACTTTTGAATTAGTTTTTTTCCCAATACCATTACCTTATCTTCTTTTTACTTCTTTATCGACTTAATACCGCCATTTTTTTCCTTTTCATCTTTGTCTTTTTCCCTCGATTTTATTTGCTTTTCTTTTATTTTTTCGTTTTTTATTTTATTTTAACACTTCTTCGTTTCCTCCCTCTTTTACTTATTTTTAATCCTTTACTTGAGATAAAAAAAATTTTTCAATTTGGGTTTTATTCAGATTCTTTTTGTTTTTGTTTTTTTACTTTCTGTTTTTCATTTCTTTTTTGATTTTATCTTTTCTCATTTATTTTTCCTCTTTCGTTACAATTATTTCTTTTATTTACTTATTCTCTATTCTTCATCTATTTTTCATTCTCTATTCTTAGTCTATTTTTCATTCTCTATTCTTATTCTATTTTTCATTCTTTATTCTTAGTCTATTTTTCATTCTCTATTTTTATTCTATTTTTCATTCTTTATTCTTAATCTATTTTTCATTCTCTATTCTTAGTTTATTTTTCATTCTCTATTCTTAATCTATTTTTCATTCTCTATTCTTAGTCTGTTTTTCATTCTCTATTCTTAGTCTATTTTTCATTCTCTGTTTTTAGTCTATCTTCCATTCTCTATTCTTAATCTATTTTTCATTCTTTATTCTTAGTCTATTTTTCATTCTCTGTTTTTAGTCTATCTTCCATTCTCTATTCTTAATCTATTTTTCATTCTCTATTATTTTTCATTCTCTATTCTTAGTCTATTTTTCATTCTCTATTCTTAGTCTATTTTTCATTCTCTATTCTTAGTCTATTTTTCATTCTCTGTTTTTAGTCTATTTTCCATTCTCTATTCTTAATCTATTTTTCATTCTCTATTCTTAGTCTATTTTTCATTCTCTATTCTTAGTCTAATTTTCATTCTCTATTCTTAGTCTATTTTTCATTCTCTGTTTTTAGTCTATTTTCCATTCTCTATTCTTAATCTATTTTTCATTCTCTATTCTTAGTCTATTTTTCATTCTCTATTCTTAGTCTATTTTCCATTCTCTATTCTTAGTCTATTTTTCATTCTCTATTCTTAGTCTATTTTCCATTCTCTATTTTTAGTCTATTTTTCATTTTGCCTTTCTACTTTCCCTCTTGTTTTCGTCCTTTTATTAATTCTCCTTTCTATCAGATTTTTATTTTCCTCCCACATTCTTTTCTTTTTCTTTTCTTTTTCTTTTCTTTTTACTTCTTTTACATTATCTTTTTTTTCGTCTTCTTTTCATTTCCAATCTACTGCGTCTCCTAAAAGCTTCAACCTTCCTTTCCTTCTTGGTTACTCATCAGAAAATCCCCACTCTCTTAAGCAATCTAAACGCATCTTTCCGATGCACATCAGCAGAAAAGCTATCTTCAGAATAGCTGAGCTTCTGCCAAAGACAACGGCAGTCGTGTGGGAACCAAACTAAAAGGAAAAAGATAAGTGGTCGTCAAGAAATGAGGTCTGCTCAAGGTTTCATGCCCTGATCATTTTTCATGGTGACATGAGATGTAAAAAAGCGGAATCGAAACTCAATTCAATAAACAGGAATGAGAAGTGACACTGTAAGAGATAAAGAAAAAGGAAACAAAATCTTATTTGGCGATAAAAGAGAAAATAAAAATTAGTGAATCCGAGAGAAAAGTGGTAAATGAATAACACAAGAGAAGACCATGTTAAAAAAACAGAGAGTTTTACAAAGACAGATGTTCAGTTGAAAATAAGAAAAGAAAAAGAACAAATGGCCAAGGAGAGTTGAAGGCAAAAAAAAAAAAATCTTAGAGAGAAGGAAAGAAAGAAATAGAAGAGAAGAAGCAGATAGAAAAGGCAATAATGAATTAAAGATTGCAAATCAAAATTAGGAAGAGCAAAATAAAGTGTTTTGTGAAAATATACGTCTATAAGCCAAAATGTGCTTAGTTGTATATATCTGGGCATATATTTGACACTCATATGTATGTAGCTTTATATATCTAAGCGTGTGTGTGTTGTTTTCAGAGAACAGTTGTATCTGTGTGCTTATATATAAGAATTGCACACACACAAACACACACACACACACACACACACACACACATACATATATATATATATATATATATATATATATATATATATTCAGTATCGGCCATAATTATTAGGCCACCCCAGTTTTTTTTTTAAAAGAAACTATGTATTTCCTACTATTTTTAGTATTTATTGCCAAATGAAAATAGAATGGTTCTTTTGTTATTATTACTTTGCAAAATTTTATAAGGCAAATAGCGACAATTTATCCATCGCACTCTGTAGATTATATATATATATATATATATATATATATATATATATATATATATATGCACTATCGGCCAAAATTATTAGGCAACCCCAGAGTCTTAAAAAAGTTATGCATTTCTTACTATTCTTTAGTATTTATTGCCAAGTGAATAATTGTAAATGAAAATAGAATGGTTCTTTTGTTATTATTATTTTACAAATATTATGTTATCGTGCAATGTTAACAAAAGAACCATTCTATTTTCATTTACAATTATTCACTTGGCAATAAATACAAAAGATTAATATGCAATACATCAGTTTTTTTTAAACACTAGGGTTGCCTAATAATTATGACCAGTAGTATATATACTCTCTCTCTCTCTCTCTCTCTCTCTCTCTCTCTCTATATATATATATATATATATATATGTATATATATATATATATATATATATATAGAGAGAGAGAGAGAGAGAGAGAGAGAGATGCAATTCTCTATGAGAATGTATACTTACGTGCTTATATTTGAGAGTATTTGTAGCTTGTTTCTGAACAAATTTATGTGCATGTAAAATCATATTTAGATAAATATGTGCAACTATATCGTTGTGGCAAAAGGCGGTTGAATGTGTGTGGGAGCGTTTCCCGAAAAGCACGTTCACCAATGGATAGAAATGAGAATCGAAACGGAAAGTGAAAGTGAAAGGGAGCGGCAGAAAAAGTATTACTTAGGAGGAGGAGGAGGAGGAGGACAACGAGGAGGTAAAGAAGAAGAATAAGATGGCGGTGGTGGAGAAGGTTAAAGAGGAGGGGGATCTGAAGGCTAAAAATAAGCAAGAAAATGTTATTCGACCACTTTTAGAAAAAATATTTTTCGATCACTTTTAGAAAAAATGCCTGAATAGGGAGTGTCAGACCATAAAAATAAGGAGGGGAGATCGAAAAAAGGTCAATGAAGACGAAATGAACGGAAACAAATATTCAGAAGTCAAATCTATTCAAAGAGAAACAAAGATGAAAAATGCAGCAAATTCTGTTGCTTATAGAATTTTTTTTTTAACAAAATCGAATAATTTTTTCTCTCATAATCCCATGTCTAACTTAACTAAAAAATATATTTTTTCCCAGTATTGCATTTATTTTAAATGTAGATCAAGGGAAAAACGATTTGCAATAATTTGAGTTTAGGAGAATTACACTGAATCCACATGAAGACTTTGGTTTACAAGATTAAAAAGACATGCATCTGTGCGTATGTTGTTTTTAGATTAATGGAAAGAAATAAAAACTGAGAGAAAGTCAGTCAGTTAAATGCCATACGTGAAACACGTTTGGGCGATCATGTCTCAAAAGAGACATAAATGACTGGCAGAAGATTATCCCGCAGTAGTTTGCCATTGCTTTCTGCGGTAGACTGGTTGCCAGCCAAGGCTATAGAACCCAATCTGTCCTGTAATCTGATTTATAGCTAGATGAGGAAGATATGCATTATATTATTAAGTAGTAATAAGTGGGGATCAATTTATTATTTCATAACAATAAGAAACTGATCCCCAACTTTATGCCCAATAGAATTTTTAATTGTTTCCAACTATTATATTCAGTCAATCAGTGAAGTGCCATACGTGATACACGCTTTGGGCGATCATGTCTCGAAAGAGACGACTGACTGGGTACAAAATTATCCTGCAGTAGGTTGCCATTGCTTTCTGCGTTAGACTGGTTGTCGACCAAGGCTATAGAACCCAATCTGTCCTGTTATTTAACCCATAACTGGAAGAAGTAGACGGATTAATACCTTTCCGAAGGGTATTTGCGCGTAAGTGAATGCAATGAATTCAGCTGGAATTTGAACTCGGCTCCCCGAGCCGATATCTACTGGACCACAATGCACATCCAGTATGATAGACAATAAAGATAAAATCAAAATAAAATGCATGAATGAGAAGGAAAACACAAGAAAAAGGCAGACGGACAAACGAGACAAAATAAAATAAAAAGAAAATGTAATACACATCTTACATTGCCATAATTTTTGAGAAGAAAAAGAAAAAAATGTTTAAAAACGAGTTGTTTACAATGTAACAGAAGTGCGTTTCACTTATTCTCTTTAATTTTTCTTTGTCCGCAAATTATTTGGGTCCGCAAAAGATAATTTTAAACAATTTTCTACTTAAATATGTATCTTTTAAAGATGGCCATAAATACATTTAAAGGAAGAAAAGAAATATACGATTCAACATTATTTACAATAATTTATATGTTATGACACTTTATATCTCCGTTCTTGCAAACGACAAACAGTTTTTTTACATACAAATGAAATTTTTCGAAATTTTAAGGGTTCTAACAGAAGACAGAAAGTGTGACACAGAGATCCGAAGGCGAATTGGCATGGCGAAGGAAGCATTCCAGAAGTTAAGGAAAGTATTAAGAAACAGGACAATTTCGCTAGAAACAAAGAAGAGAGTACACGATTGCCATGTGATGTCTGTTCTTCAATATGGCAGTGGACAATATCATCAAAGATGAAGGACAAACTTGAAGCAACTGAAATATGGTTCTACAGAAGGATGCTGCGAATATCATGGATCGAGCATGTGAGCAATGATGAGGTTTTGGAAAAGATGGAAATGAAAAGGTAATTAATACTGAGCATCAGGAAGAGACAGCTGAAGTTCATGGGATATGCAATGAGGAAGGAGGCCTTGGAGAACCTGATACTAACAGGCTAGATAGAGGAAAAAGAGACAGGAGAAAGAAGCGGATAACATATTTGAAGGACCTGATCAGGTGGATGATGGAATGAGGGTTGCGTGTAGTTGTTGTGGGCTTCTCCCTTTTCATAAAGATCGACTCGTTCATAGTATACTTATACTACTGCTATAGAAGCGAGACGGGAGAATACCGCATTTTCACGCGGTAGTTCCTTTGACACTGTCAGCACTCTGCCATCGGGCGGAGAACATTAACCCAGTCGTGGCTCCGCCGAAGGGTAGAGTCACGACTGGGCAAAATTAGACAGATATTTTTGGCTGGTCTATATGGCCCGGATAACCCACGTTAAAAAGGCCTTGTGCCACATTTTGCCCTAGTGGGAAGGTAAATAAATACCGAATACTACGTTTTCACAGAGAGTTAACCGGAGAATACAAGAGTCTAGAGAGAGATTAGCAGTCAGTTCATAGTAGTTCATAGTAGCTCTGTGCTCCACTCATCAAGAAGATTATTACGCCGTACCCGTCAGCTTCCGACGCGGACATACTCAGTATACTACGACTTCATCCCCAGAGACTTCTACATATACTTTTTACTAACCTGTATTCCTGGACTACTAATTTTCATTTAAGTCTGCATTCTTTAGGTTAATACACTTATTTTTATCTCAGTTACTGGCCGTTGTTCGTTTGTTTGCGCGGGCCTCATTCCCGGAATCCACAACAGGAGTAACAGCAGGTGTTAAGAGCCGCCAGGGATAGGGAGACGTGGTAGGTCATGATCGCCTACTCTCTGAAAGAACAGGACACATAGAAGAAGAAGAAGAAGAAGAAGAAGAAGAAGAAGAAGAAGAAGAAGAAGAAGAAGATAACCAATGTCAAACAACATAAAAAAATATATTCCATATATTTAATTTTGCAAATATTGAGGAAAATAAATAAACTTAAAGTAAGTGTATTTATTTTATTACTACAGTGAGGAAGCTGGGATCTGAAAAGCAACTTACTTAGGATGCCATTTTTGCTGCGTTTGAATACAGAAATAGAATATTAATTTCAAGGAAACACTAGTAAATTAATAAAAAAGTAGAGTCTATGAGAAATAAGGAAGGTAAGATGCACTATCGAAGAATTAAGTGTGATACAAAACGACAAAAAAGAGAAAACAATAGAAAAGAATAATGGTTAGTGCTTGACAGATGTGCAAAAAAAAAAAAAAGCGCGATGAATAATTTGACGTCTATGATAGAGATGAAAAGGAGATGTCCTATTCTTGTGGGAATGACGAGAAAAGGGGGGAATTGAAGAGCTGAAGAAATCACCAATAAGGAACAAATCAAGCAAGGGTAAAACGAAAAGAGAAAAGATTGGGGTGTGGAGCAGGGAAAAATGGAAGATTATTGAGAAAAAGAAAATAAAGATTTCAAGGTGATCTGAAAAGAAAGTCATCCGGAAGGAAAAATAAAAGGGATTTAAAAAGAAAGAACGGGGAAATGTAAACGCAAATTCTACTCCAGTAGCTTCTTTTCTCGCACTTCCCGTCTGTGGAATTCCCTTCCATTTACCTGCTTCCCCGACAGCTACAATCTCCAAGAATTTAAATCGAAAGTCAATAGTCATCTTTTATCTCACTAGCTTGCATCCTCTCTCTCATGCTCCTTTCTCCGTCTACTCCATTCTCATCAGTATTCTCATCCTTCTCTTACCCACTTCCCGACAACCCTTATAACCTGTCACTCTTTCTTATAACTTTCCTCCTATGTAACCTCCTGCAAAACAGTGGCAGTAAAATGCCTTGCTTGGGGCGATATGATTATAAAAAAAAAATTTCTATATATTTACATTCCAGAAAATGTTAATAAATCTAAAAGACATTGATGTGTAGCTAATCAGTATTTCATCGACTGATTGATTCGTTTTCTATGGCTTATGAAAAGACAAGAAATTATTATGCAAATATAAAGTGGGGGATCAATTTTATATTACAGTCAATATGTAAATTGATCCCTCACTTTATGGCCGCAGTTATCCTTCTCTTTACTCACTTCCTGTCACTTTCTCATAATTTTCCTCCTATGTAACCCCCTGCAAAACTGGCAGTAAAATGCCTTCCTTGGGGCGATATGATTATAAAAAAAAAATTCTATAGCATTATAATGTGGATATAAAATGGGGGATCAATTCTACATTACAATCAATATATAAACTGATCCCTCACTTTATTTTCACAGTCATCCTTCACTTACCCACTTCCCGGCACTCCCTACAACCTGTCACTTTCTCATAATTTTCTTCCTATGTAACCCCCTGCAAAACAGTGGCAGTAAAATGCCTTGCTTGGGGCGATATGATTATAAAAAAAACATCCTATACTATTATAATGTGGGTATAAAGTGGGGGAACAATTCTACATTACAATCAATATATAAACTGATCCCTCACTTTATGGCCACAGTCATCCGTCTCGTACCCACTTCCTGACACCCACTATAACCTGTCACTCATTCTCATAACTGTCCCCCTATGTAACCCCCTGCAAAACGGTGGCAATAAAATGCCTAGCTTGGGGCGATATGATTATAAAAAAAACATTCTATACTATTATAATGTGGGAATAAAGGGGGGGATCAATTCTACATTACAATCAATATATAAACTGGTCCTTCACTTTATGGCAACATTCATCCTTCTCGTACCCACTTACTGACACCCCTTACTTATAATCTGTCACTCTTTCTCATAACTTTCCTCCTATGTAACCCCCTGCAAAACGGTGGCAGTAAAATGCCTTGCTTGGGGCGATATGATTATAAAAAAAACAAAAAAACAGAGAAACCAAGAAAACAGACGAAAGGCAAGATTTAAAGCTAGAAAAACTAGAAGGGAGCAGGAAAGTGTAAAAAAAAAAGAGTGAGTCATGAAAAAAAAGCGAGTTGGGAAAAAAACGGGGGGGGGGGGAGATGTGTTGTTAAGAGATAAAATTAAGGTCAAAGGGAGTGCAATAAAAGGTAGCTTAATAAGAACAAATACAGATGAAAAATACTGATAAGGGGAAAAGGAGAAAAGCTGATAGAAAAATGAATGGAAAAATTTGCGAAAATGAGATTGGGGAAGTCCAGCTGCGTCTGAGACGGGAGAAAAAATGAATCCACAGGTTTCTTCTATGCTCCCTTCAGTTCGTATTTTTCTTGTCAGGAATCTAAAAATGACAGTTCTAATTGGGTTCGTAATCATATTCCTCCTTCTCTTCCTCTGTTGATTTCCTACTTTTATTTTATTCTTTATCCTTCCTTTATGGCTTCTGACTCACTCACTTCCCTTGCATATTAGAATCATTGTTATTATCTGCATCGTCTCATAACATTCGCAAGAGACAATTTGGTAAAGAAAAGAACAGGAAACTGCTTCAGAAAATCCAAGTATGAAACTTTAATTTTGTCTTATCAGTTTAAGAGATGGTCATTTCAAACTGATTGAAAGATTTCAAACAAAACTTTAATATATCACATTAGTTGAATATATATATATACGAGTGGGCCAGAGAAGTCCATAAATGACGGCAGAATATTTATATGAAGATACCGACTGAAATGACAGTAACATATATATTGATGTACCTACTATTGAGTATCGTACATTAAGACAGAAGAAAAAAAAAAAACTAAAATAATTCAAACCACTGAGTGTGACAAGAGGATACTGATGAGCTGTGATACAGCGAAACAGATCTGCCTGCGGATGACTATATATATATATATATATATATATATATATATATATATATATATATATATATATATCGCTCATTCAGTAATGAATTAGAGCACTCTAACTACTGGCGCATGATATATCATACGCCAAAAGTCTGCCCATAGCTCATAGGTAGAATCGCCGACTGACGCCAATTCGGTCGGGTTTCAATCCTGGGTAAAACCAATCGGATGTCTAACTGTACTGATGAGCTGTGAAACAGCGAAACAGATCTGTCTGTGGGTGACTATATATATATATATATACGCAACGGTCTTTATTATAATAGAGATTACATCCATATATATATATATATATATATATATATATATATATAACCAAGTATATGGCAGGAATAAAATTCCGTATCAAAAGATTCACTATTCATAAAGTGCTTTATACAAAGTAGAGTGGATAATATTTATTTAGAAGTTATAACATAAATATGTTATAATATCAGAACAAAACAAATAGTAGCTATGTTTTTGAAGTAGAGTCGAAACAAAAAAGCTACTTTTGTTGTGATATAACATATTTATGTTATGAATTTTATATATATATATACATATATATATATATGTGTGTGTGTGTGTGTCTGAAATGTGTATGCATATGAATATATATATATATATATATATATATATATATATGCAAGTTGTTATATATATATATATATAATATATGTGTGGTACTTATTTGAAAGCGCTCAATACCAGTTATTGAGCTAACATATTCAGTTAACAAAAGCGTGAAACCCAGGGTCTCTCACCTATCTAACTGAATATATATATTCTTCACTTCTCCATGACAATTAAGTTAAATTAAATTAAATTAAATTAAATTATATTTTTATTGCAAAAAATATAATACTAAGCCACTGCTTATAAATGATAGTTAAGAGAATGAACTGAGCCTGACGCTTTCCCGCTGTTTTCTCTCTATGCATGAGCGTGAAAGGGGAGAAATATATATATATATATATATATATATATATATATATATATATATATATACGATGCTCTGTATTATAAGTGAGGTGATATTGAGAAATGGATTAAACCCGACACATTTTAATTTGTTTCTTTAAACGTTATTTTTCAATAGTTAATTTGAGTATTATTCCTTTCTTATCTATTTATTAAACAGTATCTTTTTATTTATACCTAGCGAGAGATCTTCTTATACAAATATGCGCCCAATGTCAGGATTCTACTTGCGTCCCCTAGGAAAGACCATCATTGTTCTCATGTACCTTGACGTCTCAGCCTCGTAGGAAATCCTATTCGACTAAAGCACTAGTCGAAGTATATATATATATATATATATATATATATATATATGCACAATTTCGTATCCTAACATAAACAAAAACAATTTGCCAAAATGATCATAGTTTTCTAACAAGCTTTCTCCGTTATTAAAAATGTTTAAACGTTAATAAACGGTTAAATTATTTATATATATATATACATATACAGAACCAAAATTCAATTAATTTATTAATAAATACGTAAAACATTAATTGAAATGTATATATTGAAAAATAAATACAATGGAAAGTTATTTTCAAGAAAAAAGTACATTTTTGGTTTTGGTAGACTGTTTTGGGGTTTCATGGGGATATCATGTAAATATATATATTTCATGGGGATATCATGTGTGTGTGTTTGTGAAATGTATATGTATATGAATATATATATATATATATATATATATATATATATATATGCAATTTGTTATATATATGTATATGAATATATATATATATATATATATATATATATGCAATTTGTTATATATATTATATTATTTTTATATTATATATGTGTGGTATGATTTACTATATATAGTAAATGTGGTATGATTTACTATATATAGTAAATCATGGCATATTTTTAAAGTATAACAATAACCTTTATTACCTATCTGGTTAAAAGATTAATTGTTTTATTTGTTTAATTTTTAATAGGACTGTTTGGTTTTAACTAACTAAAGTAAAATAAAAACTCTTTGATTTTTTAATTCTATCAATTGAAATATCAGAGTGTATTCTTTAATGATATTTTTTTTATTCTAACATTGATTATGGAAAAAGTAAACATTTTTAAATATTAATCTAAGAAGGTAAAAATAGGTTTGCTAAATTTAAATTTAATAAGATTGATAGGGAGTAAATCATGGCATACTTTTAAAGAATAACAAACATTATACAGCACAGGAAATACATTAAAAATATTCAAATTAAATGCTGGAAATTATTAACACTAGCTTGTTTATGTTAGTTGCTTTGATGTGTGGCTTCCAGATAAATTAGACGAAAGAACAACTTGAATCCTATTTAACTAGTAGTTTCATTAATAGATTTAATGAACGGCGGAATCTTTCCAACAAAATGGAACGTATGAGATCGTGGGACGTGTAATATCAGCAATGACTGACCATCCTAAAATCCATTCTTTAACAAAGAATGTTATATTGCTTAGATAAGGGGATTGGAGGAGACTTCATTGTTATAAAATTATTCAAGCAATTAAAGTGATTGGTTCGAACAGCTACTGTTTCCAATTAGACCAATTGAAGGTAGGAATCGACGAAAAACGTTTCTAAATTATTTATGAAACAATAGACTGTGTGTTTTGTTGATAACAAGGCAGAAATTGTTATAAATGATTTTTTTTAATAATCATATCGCCCCAAGCAAGGCATTTTACTGCCACTGTTTTGCAGGGAGTTTACATAGGAGGAAAGTTATAAGAAAGAGTGACAGGTTATAAGGGTTGTCGGGAAGTGGGTAAGAGAAGGATGAGAATACTGATGAGAATGGAGTAGACGGAGAAAGGAGCATGACAGAGAGGATGCAGGCTAGTGAGATAGAAGATGACTATTGACTTTAGATTTAAATTCTTGGAGATTGTAGCTGTCGGAGAAGCCAGTAAATGGAAGGAAATTCCATAGGTGTGAAGTGCGAGAAAAGAAGCTAATTGACTAGAATTCGCGTTTACATTTTATTAGTTTCACAGTAAATGGGTGGGACCTAGTTGCTAATCTTGTGGCCCGTATAAATTCATGCATGGGGGGCACCGTATATATACGCATATATACGCATATATACGAGTGAGCCCGAGCCGTACAAAAATGACGGCAGAATATTTATATCAAGATACCGACTGAAATGACAGTAACATATATATTGATGTACCTACTATTGAGTATCGTACATTAAGACAGAAGAAAAAAAAAGTAAAATAATTCAAACCACTGAGTGTGACAAAAGTATATATATATATATATATATATATATATATATATATATACAAGCAGTGGTCTTTATTATAATAGAGGCTATATTTTACATTTAATTCTTGGATATTGTAGCTGTCAGGGAAGCAAGTAAATGGAAGGGAATTCTATAGGCGGGAAATGCGAGAAAAGAAGCTGTTGGAGTAGAAATCGCGTTTACATTTTATTGGTTTCACAGTAAAAGGTTGGGACCTAGTTGCTAATCTTGTGCCTCGAGTAAATTCATATATAGGGGTCACCAGTGAGCTAAGTTCATCGGAGCAGAAGCCGTGAAATTATTTGTAGAAGAGACACAGGGAAGCCACATTGTGCCGGTGAGAAAGTGACTGTATCTGAGCTGCCAAGTCGGGATCGATGACATTACAGATTCTCCGTTGGATTTTGTCAAGGCACCTAGGTGGATAGCAAGATATTAGAAATTTTCATTCAATGGTCGCCTTTCCCTGATTTGCAAATTTGAATTACCATCTATTCCGCTCTTTAAATAATTTTTTTAATAAAAACAAAAGACTGAATATATATATATATATATATATATATATATATATATACCAATACGTTTATTTGTTAGGAAAGATACAAAGTACGTTAAATTTAATGCTGAAAATCAAATATTTGTATTTTGTTTTTATCTAACAAATCGAATGAATTGGCTCACCACCGTTTAAACGACAAAGTAAATAACATATTTGAAAAATATAGGAAAAATCATTGTTACTTGCTGTTGTAAACCAGAATAGATCCGGAAGAAAACACAATTCGAGTATTAGTGTAACAAAGATATTTTTTTTAATTTTTTTTTTTATAAGCGTTTCACCCCGTGCAAGGCATTTCACTGCCACTACTGCGCAGGGGGCTACGTAGAGTGGAGAAAGGATGGTTAAATATAGGAAATGTCAGAGGGTAGGGCTGGGTAGATGAGAGTGCTGGGAGAATAGTTAGTGTGATAGGAGGTGTCTATTAACCCTACATTTAAACACCTGGAGATTGTAGCCGTCGGGAAAGCAGACACGTGGAAGGGATATATTTACGAAAAACAAGTAAGAGTATTAAACGTCAGACTGACTGCCAAAGGTAGACCGGGGAGACTCAAACAACTCTACTCCTCAGTAAATAGTCCCACCGTAGAGAGGCCTATCTCCCGGTATTTATAGTCATAAGAATAGTTCATCATGGTACAAAAGGGAAGGTCCTATAACAGATAGACAAAAATCACTGACCCAAACGAACTATTCATTGCACTAATATACCACATTCTTACTTAACATTGCTACAATCGCCATAATAAGTCAAGTCTCTATGAAGACCTAAATAATCCTCATATGTACAATTTTTCTGTGGAGGATAGGCAATAAAATAACATTAAGCAGCAAAAAGAATGCTTAGAAAGATAACCATGTGTGCAGAAGACAATTCGTACTAGCTTCAGTCAGTCCGTTAAGTGCCATACGTGATACACGCTTGGGCGATCATGTCTCGAAAGAGCGTGTTTTCGCTACAATTTTATTCATTATTATTGGTAATTATTTCGTATAAATTTTTAACGGGAACCACAAACTAGTCCCATTATAGTCTTCTTTTTTTTTTTTTTTTTTTTTTTTTGCATGTTCTCTTCAGTTGCAACCCGATATCATAATGATGCCAATTTAGCTCCGGAAATGCGAAGTTTGGCCCAAGGAAGATAAGATGCATGTGACGATTTGCAGGCTCATAAGACCTTAACAATAAAACAAAACAAAAAAAAAACGCTTCCTTCTAAGGGGAATTATTTATATGAAATGCACACACGTTATCCTCCTTGATTAGTGCTGAGATAGCTGCATCATGTAGGTACTGCAGATTTTACAGGTTCATGGTATTCTGAGTTTCATATGTTTGAAGGATTCAGTCAGTTAAGTGCCATACGTGATACACGCTTTGGGCGATCATGTCTCGAAAGAGACATGACTGACTGGGTAGAAGATTATCCCGCAGTAGGTTGTCATTGCTTTCTGCGGTAGACTGGTTGTCGACCAAGGCTATAGAACATAATCTGTCCTATTATTTGACTCATAACTAGATGGGGGAAGTGATGTACTATATTATTATGTAGTAATTAGTGGGGGATCAGTCTATTACTTCAAAACAATAGGAAATCGATCCCCCACTTTATGCCCAATAGAAGCCTTAATCATGTTTCCAGCTATTATATTCAGTCAATCAGTTAAGTGCCATACGTGATACACGCTTTGGGTGATCATGTCTCGAAAGAGACATGACTGGGCAGAAGATTATCCCGTAGTATGTTGCCATTGCTTTCTGCGGTAGACTGGTTGCCGACCAAGGCTATAGAACACAATCTGTCCTGTTATTTAACCCATAACTGGAAGGAATAGACGGATTAATGCCTTTCCCAAGGGTATTTGCGCGGAAGTGAATACAATGGATTCAACTGGAATTCGAACTTGGCTCCCCGGTTTCTCGTTCCGAGCCGATATCCACTGTACCACAACGCACAAGATTTAATGAACTAATATGTATTTTTGCAAAACTATAAAAATGTTGTACAAGGCCAAACATATGGAGAGGAAAGGCTGGTCATCATCTGTCTTATCTTAAACTTAGCTAGTGTTGTGGATCCAGAATAGGTTCGAAAGAAAACACAACTCGGATATTAGTGTAACAAAGATAAATTTACGAAAAACAAGTATTACACGTCAGGCTGACTGCCAAGTGGAGACCAACTCAACTCCTTTGTCAATCGTCAATTGTTGAACGTCCACTTGAGACAGTCTTCCGATATTTATAGTGATGAGAGGAGTTCATTATTGTACAAAGGGAAGGTCCCATAACACTTTCATTGTTACAAATTTTACATTACAAACTAAGCGATCACATAATTCTACTTTACCACTCTTGCTTTTAACTCCATTTTGAACGTCCAGTTTTAAGAGTAATCCGAAACTCTCCCTTCCTCAGACTATCTGCCCCCAGATGGACTGGAACCCAGACGAGGCCCCGCTGAAAGGCAGAAAATTTTGCCCGAGCTTAAAGGCTCGGATCTTCCACATAAAATTCGGTCTTGTGCCACATCCAGCCTCAGTAGGAAGGCAGGTAAATATCAGTTTAGTTTAGTAAGTTACTTAAAGAGCGTACAACTCACATTAAAAACAAAGAGATAAACGATGAGAACTTCCTAAAAATTATATTATGATAGATACGATTTATTTTGATATTCCTTAACAATTTTTGTTGATTGAGACAGGAGTTTAAATGACATCTTACAAATCCCCAAAAGTTCGCAATATTTTTTATAATTGCGTTATTTCCTGGATTTTGTAATCTTTAGATCATTAATTAACTCGTTTGATCCTTGTGCCCTTAAATATTCTACACAATGTCAGATTGTATTAGGCAAGTCAATATTTACACAATAAAATTGGTATTAACTCGCTTTTGCTTTGAAAATTTCAGTATATATTCATATCTAAACTTATTTATAAATGGAACTTTGTCTCTGTGTGTGTGTGTCTATGTGTGTGTGTGCGTCCGTTACCTATAGACTCCGAAACGGCTGAATCGATTTTCTTGAAATTTTACACTGTTGAACTATAAGTGTCTGCAAGTGTTCTTAGCTAGGTTTTGTGTCGAGGTACTCCCGATAAATATCGAAAATCGATAATCGAAAAAATCGGGTTATAGACGAGTGGTCCGATTTTCATCAAATTTGATACATTCATAGACAAAGACATAAGAAATGATATTCAGAAGTTTCCAGTTTGCAGTTCTTACAATAGTGCAGAAAATCGATAATATATATATATATATATATATAAAAGGCAAGATATTTGTGTGTGTGTGTGTCTGTTTGTCTGTATGTCCTTTAAACAAATCCACAATTTTTATCCGATTCTCACCAATCTTCACACAAATATTCTTTAGGCTGAGTCTGAGCTCCAGGACTATGGATTAGTTTTAAAGCTTTCATTACACCCGAGCAACGCCGGGCTATACTGCTAGTCACTAATAGATCCCATGCATTTCAATTCATAACTGATATTAATGAAATATTGATAATAACTATTAGTGGGTATTAAGTTTCATTATGAAAACAAGGTACAATATAAATTTGTATTTATAAGCAAGTTAAAAATATCTCATCTAAATAAATATTTATTTGTAAAAATATTTACAAAATTTTATTTCTTAAAGCGTTTGACAGGGTTCGGCATGCTGGTCTTCTTCATAAGTTGAAAGTCTCTGGCATTTCTGGAGGATTTTTTTATCTGATTCAATCTTTCTTGTCAAATTGCGAAATGAAAGTCGTCTTTAATGGCCGCTCGACTAGATCATTTTAGCATTCATGTGATTATCCCCCACCACCGCCAGGGCACTATCATTGGATCGACGTTGTACCTAATTTTCATCAACGATCTTTCCGATGTCATCAGTATCGGTATCTGCGCTGATGACACAAATATTTACTCTTGTTTTAATGGTAAGTCTGATCGGTTTGATGAGGTCAGATTGACAGCTGATCTCAAAAATAACTTTGAATCTGGTGTTAACTTGAGCAAGAAATGACTTGTTAATTTTGACGCCTCCAAAACGAAAGTTTAAATTGTCTTAGAAGGCATTTTGCCTTCCACCGGCATGTTTTACACTGACATGAAGTAGGAAACATTATATTGAACCATTTTCTAGGTCTGTTGCTTGGAAGCTTAGTTCACTGTATCGTGCTAGACAATTTCTTTCGCCAAAATCTATCGTCTTACCTTTCTTCTACGCATTGAATATTGCTGCCAAATATAACCTGGTTCCTCCGCTTCATAAAATCCAAAGAAGATTCTGCAATATTTATACAAATGTCACAGGGAAACTACGTTACGTGAT
>JBBBDQ010000299.1:2932500-2962500 GCA_037127315.1 Ascarosepion bandense | reverse complement strand
ACCTGGAAAGTCCAGCTTTTCCCAAAGCTAAAACTGGCGTTGTTGAAGACGTAGAGAGACGGCTAATGTTTATTTGATACGGCCTTGTGTCAGACATACTGGAACTCCCTACAGCTTACAAGTTTTATTCTGAATTATCATCATCAGAATTATCAGAAGTTTTTCGTCGTTATCATTAGAAGATTTTCTTTAGAAGGTTTGTGCATATTTGTGAAAGAATAGAATATACATTTTTCATGTTAAAATAGAAATTTATTAAAAGAAAGGTAAAACAAGAATAGGTAGTAGTAGTTAATGTTCAATGAGAAACAAGTAATGAGTTAAGGGTATCAAGAGTTATAGAAAATGTTCGTAGTAGTAATTTGTTGGAAAGAGATTATGCGTATGTATGTATGTATGTATGTATGTATGTATGTATGTATGTATGTACGTATGTATGTATGCATGAGCGTTTGTTTGGTAAGAATGTCTTTGAATGGAGAAGAAGAATTAAAATGAATCAACACATGAGTAAGAAGGAGAAAGAGGACAATGTTCGACGCGACCTATGTCCGGGTCGATTTGAAATTTCTGCCTTTTTACATTTTAGCTTGTCGTCTCTCCTGCTTCCATCTCTCACTGACTGGCACTGATCTGATCAAAACCTTTATAGTCATCTAGATTTTTGCACTGGATTGCTAAGCCCCTTTTAGTCTTGCAAATCGCTCCCATTGGTCAGAAAATCAATTTAACATCTACTTGCGAGATCCGTTTCGACTTTTTCTTTAAGCACATGGTCAATCCTTTTCTATTTGGAAAAAAACCAAGATTTCACACGTCGTTGTGAATTTTTGTAAAAGTGAAGAAGAAAGTTGGTTTTAATTCTTAATTTCTTATCTACGACATTGTAAAAGAATAGATTTCATTCCACTGGCATGATTAAAAAGAATGCGACGTCATAACTGATAGCAATCCCTAAAGAGGATTTTGAAGATGGCATTGACGCTAGGATTAGAGTGAAGTACAAAGACGAGCAAAGTGTCATTGATCTAATAAGACGACTTTCTTATTTATATTAAAAGGTTCGATAATTTTCGAAAGCATATCGTTATCTAAAAGTTGTCGGTCGTATATATTTCCCACAATTGATCAGACACCCTTCTTACAACGTTTGAAAACTTTTCATCCCACTTTCACTAACATGATGAGCTTGAATCACAAATGTTCACAATTATAAAAGAAATGTGCAAAGTTTAATAGAAAATTTATCTCTCGCCAGTTTTTTTTTATTCCAATATTCCAATAGTGATGGCTAATCCTTTGAGAACCTGTGCCAGATTAGAATTATAAAACCAATAAATTGTAAATGCAAATTCTACTCCATCAGCTTCTTTCCTCGCACTTCCCGCCTGTGGAATTCCCTCTCGTTTACTTGATTTCCTGAGAACTACAATCTTCAAGAATTTAAATGTAAAATCAATAGTCACCTCCTATCTCACTAACCTGCATCCTCTCTCTCATGCTCCTTTCTCCGTCCACTCCACTCTCATCAATATTCTCATCCTTCTCTTACCCACTTCCTGACACCCCCTATAACCTGTCACTCTTTCTCATAAATTTCTTTCTATGTAACTCCCTTCAAAACTGTGGCAGTAAAATGCCTTGTTTGGGGCAATATGGTTATAAAAAAAATTCTATACTATTATCATGTGGATATAAAATGGGGGATCAATTCTGAATTACAATCAATATATAAACTGATCTCTCACTTTATGGCCATATTCATTCTTCTCTTACCCACTTCCTTACACCCTCCTATAACCTGTCACACTTTCTCGTAACTTTCCTCCTATGTAACTCCTTGCAAAAGGGTGGCAATAAAATGCCTTGTTTGGGGCAATATGGTTATAAAAAAATTCTATACTATTATCATGTGGATATAAAATGGGGGATCATTTCTGAATTACAATCAATATATAAACTGATCTCTCACTTTATGGCCATATCCATTCTTCTCTTACCCACTTCCTGATACCCCCTATAACCTGTCATTCTTTCTCATAACTTTCCTCCTATGTAACTCCTTGCAAAAGAGTGGCAATAAAATGCCTTGTTTGGGGCAATATGGTTATAAAAAAAATTCTATACTATTATCATGTGGATATAAAATGGGGGATCAATTCTGAATTACAATCAATATATAAACTGATCTCTCACTTTATGGCCATATTCATTCTTCTTTTACCCACTTCCTGACACCCCCCTATAACCTGTCACTCTTTCTCATAACTTTCCTCCTATGTAACTCCTTGCAAAAGAGTGGCAATAAAATGCCTTATGATTATAAAAAAAGAAATATCTGTCTATAAGTATATTCTGAATAGATATCTATATTTATCATTCTGTATCAATGCTAGGAAGAAAAGATTTGGCCCCAAGGAAGATAATAAGTACGCCTATATTGATACATAGAAAAAACTGTGCAGGATTGAATAACTGGTTGAAAGATACGATAAGGCTGACATAGATAGAGTTAACTTCACTGACAAATGTGGTTTGTATTTTAGTCCTGGTAATAAAAATAGCCTTACGTATAGTGATTTTTAAATCAAGCAGACTCTCTATATTTTTTTCCCTTTGCTTTTGATTATTTTAACACGAGCTAAGCGATAATGCCATTATGAAACACAAAGTTACTGAGCGTAAAATAATTTTTAAAAAAACAAACTTAGTGATGAGAAAGAACAATAAAAGAACAAGTTTCAGAAAGATAGAAGATGGCGACTGATTATTGAATTTAAATTTTTCGACATCATAGTTGAAGAAAAGGATGAAGCCTGAAAAGAGTTCCACAGCAGAGAAGCGCAAGAAAAGAAACCATTAGAATAGAACCTACGGTTACATTAGCTATTTCAACAGTAAAACGATGAGGCCTAGTTACCAATTTGGTACTACGCTTAAATTCTCCATGTTTCAAAGAGAAAAGTTCATTTTGATTTGGTGTCATTTAACTAAAAAATACTAAGTACATATTAATGCCTACTTAATGTGATAAATATTAATATTGTGTGTAGGTGTGTATAAGCGTCAAATACTGTCGAAAGTTTCAAAGAACTTGACCGTTAAAGAAATTGCAAAATAGTCGCTTGCAGTAAGAATATTGATTCACGAAAAGTAATGCCAACAGTCCGTAAGACTTTAGTTTCGTTTTCAAATTCCAATGTATGAAGAGCAAATTTGACACCCCGCCTTACACACACAAGTGTACTATTGCAGTAATCCTGTAAGTAGAACGGCTTGCTTGCCTTAAAAGTCGGCATATGTAATTAGGATTTTCTTCTGATCTTGAAAACCGATGTGGTATGCATAAAAGCAAATTAGTAATAATGAGGCCATATTTGAGACTGATATATATATATATATATATATATATATAGATAGATAGATAGATAGAGAGATAGAGATATATATATAGAGAGAGAGAGAGTAAGAAAGTTATGGAACACGTAAGTTTTAAACCCACAGTTCAACGCGAAAATTTTTGTGTAGTGATACTATGCTTTTATAAACCATTGTAACAACCATTACAATATATATATATCGTTTTAAGTAAAATGAAACAGCCAAAATCATATATTTCAACATGTTTTAGTATTGGGAATAGGATGGTGGGAAAGAGGAAACTAGTCAAAGTAGAAAAGTTCCTCTGGATATTCCAATATTTGGTAATTTTGAATGATAAAATACAAAATATTTGTCTATATTTCTGAGATGACAAAGTATTTACAGTATTTACATTATTTGGACTCTTGTCCTCATTTTGTTGCCATTTGTACGACGTTTCTAAGAGTCAAGTCAGGAACTAACCAACGTCTAAATCCATTTGTGAGTTGTGAGTTGTGAGTTCAATACCAGGCTGAGAACAAGTAACCTGTCGGGCTAGAGGGAAATAACTCATGACTTCCAATCGAGACTTTACGCAAGGAATGAGGATGATATACCCAAGTGATTGTAATAAAGGGTTCGGTTCGCAATTCTTAGCGCCTGAAGAACGCCGGAGCGTACAACGGCCGAAACGTCGTACAAATGGCAACAAAGATGATGATAATAGCCTGAATAATGTTAATACTGTGAAAACCAAAATATTCAGAAAGTAGAGTTTAGTTTAATTGCAATCGGAATGCAAAAAGATAGATATTGTGTAAATCAGATACTATACAGGATTTCTGTAACAATGACAAAGAAACAAAGAGTTTTTTTTTAAAAGAAAGCAATTCAAAATATTTACATACTTTTCATTCAACAGGAAGGACAAATCTTTAAGCTTACAGTGACAAAAAGATAGAAAAGGGTGTAAGACAAAGATGTGGCTTTTCACTGGATCTGTTCAACTTGTACAGCGAGAATATTTTGAGGACTCTAGATGCTAGGCCAGGATTTGTTATCGGAGGCCACTATTTGAACAACATGAGGTATACAGATGATACAGTGCTGATTGTAGACACGGAAAGGAAACTACTTAACCTCTTACGGATGGTAGCAGACGAGAGTGACAAAAAGGACGACAAATAAACAGCAAGAAAACTGAATGTATGATCATTAGCAAAAAGAACAACCCAAAATACCAAATGCAGGTAGCGGATACTAGAATCAAGCAAGTACAAAAATTTAGATACCAAGGAAGTGTTCTAACAGGAGAGGGAAAGTGCGACACAAAGATCCGAAGGCGAACTGGCATGGCGAAGGACGCGTTCCAGAAGCTGAGTAAAGTATTAAGACACAGGAAAATTTCTCTAGAAACAAAGAAAAGAGTGCTAGATTGCTATATGATGTCAGTTCTTCAATACGGCAGTGAATGCTGGACAATATCATCGAAGATGAGGAAAAAACTTGAAGCAGCAGAAATGTGGTTCTACAGAAGGAATGCTGCGGATATCATGGACCGAACATGTGAGCAATGATGAGGTTTTGGAAAGAATGGCATTGAAAAGAAAACTAATAGTGAGCATCAGGAAGAGACAACTGAAGTTCCTGGAACATGCAATGAAGAAGGAGGACTTGGAGAACCTGATACTAACAGGCTAGATAGAAGGAAAAGGAGACAGAGGAAGGCAGCGGATAACATATTTGAAGGGCCTGATCAGGTGGATGACGGAACGGGGGTTTTGCGGAATAACAGGAGAAAGCATATTAAGAGCCACCATGGATAGGGTGACGTGGAGAACCATGATCGCCTACGTCTTGAAAGGATAGGGCACATAGAAGAAGAAGAGAAAAATAACTTCATACACACATTCATAAAACCTCAGTTACATAAAACAAGCACGAAAGATATTGTTTGTTTGTTTCAATCTTTACATAACATATATATATACGAATTACTTTTCCCGAATATGTCTGTTCGTAGAGATAAAAATATATTAAATGGCCAATGATATACTACCAACAAGTGAAAACGTACATATTTCTATCTTTTTTTTTTTTTTTTTTTGTAATCACATCACCCCGACAAGGTGGTAATGCCACTGGTGTGCAGGGGGCTACATAAGAGTAAAAAGATTAAGTAGAAGAGAGTGAAGAGGAGGATCAAGAGAAGGATGGGAATACAGGTGTGATGACAGTTGCAAAGGTGGAGAGAAAGTAAAGGATATACGGGGGTGGGGAGAGAGCTGGAGTCCAGTGGTTAATAAATGGGTATTGACATTGCATTTAAATTCCTGGAGGTTGTAACCGTCAGGAAGCAAGAAGATGGAAGCGAGTTCCCCAGTCGGGAAGTGCGAGAGAAGAAGCTGAAGGAGTAGAATTGTCGTCTACATTTGGTTAATCTAACTGTGAATGGGTGGGACCCAGTTGCCAATCTGGTTGCACGAGTAAACACTTGTTGCAGAGACACCAGTGACTTTAGTTCGTTGGAGCAGACAATTTATAGAACAGACAAAGGGAGGCCACATCTCGTCGGTGGGGAAATGGCTGTAGTCGAGCCGCCAAGTCAGTACCTATCACATTACTGATTCTCCTTTGGAGCCTGTCGAGAACACTGAGATGAACAGCAGGGGCGCCTGACCATATATATCTTAATGTATTTTTTTTTAATCATCTCACCCCAAGCAAGGCATTCCACTGCCACTATTGCGCATGGGGCTACATAGGGGAAGGTAAAGAGAAGGAATGGTTAGACATAGGGAATGTCAGGAGGAATGAATGTTAGACATAGGGAATGTCAGGAGGAATGGGAGCAGGTTAGTGTGTTAGGAGGTGTCTGTTGACCTTACATTTAAACTCCTGGAGATTGTAGCCTTCTGGGGAAGCAATCGTGTGGAAGGGAATTCCACAGTCGGGAAGTGTGAGGAAAGAAACTGTTGGAGTAGAAGTTGCGGTTGCATTTTATCAGTTTCACTGTAAAAGGGTGGGATCTAGTTGCTAATCTAGTATCTCGTGCAAATTCGTATTTAGGGGGCATCAGAGATCTAAGTTCATCGGAGCAGAAGCCGTGAAAGTATTTATAGAAAATTTATATATCAAATTTAAAAATAAAACTCAACATGTATTGCTTTTTTAATGAAAAGGTTTAGGAAATATGTAGAAACTAGATAATTCTGAAACTTTCCATTGAAAATTGTGAAAGAAATTGACATATTTATCCTGTTGTCTGTAGCAAAATACTCAATCAATAAAATATCGGTTAACACTATCCTCGTTCTTGGGCATCCCGACGTGGTGTAATAGTTAGCAAGCTTGTTTCACTAGAACCTATTACAACTGAGTAGTGAGTTTGATCCTCACTGGGTACCCGATACCTTCGGCCTTGTATCACATCTAAGTGGCGCTTAGCAAATAAACTAAAAAACGTTCTAATAAAAGTTATATTCCCAAATAAAAGTTCTATTTGAAAACAAAAATGAATTAAAGATTATGCTATTCCCAAACAAAAATGAATTGTTGAATGAAAGAACAGAAATTATGACTAAGTGTAACCATACTAAAAAAATACCCATTAGGTTCATACAACCATTGATGAAAACGTCATAATTTCTTGTAATTTTCAAAACTTGCGCGTTGAAAAATTCCCTGCTACGTGAGCGTTCAAAAAAACCCCGTTACGTGAGCGTTCTTTATAAAACAGTAAAAGGTAAGCTCAGTTATTGCAAATCGCCTGAAGACACCACTCATGGTAAAAACCTAAGTCGCGTAATAACTCATATACAAATGGGATATATATATATATATATATATATATATATATATATATATATTTAAATATAAAAACTTTAATCCAAAAGACCCGATCCTAATTAATATTAATATTTTAATATTAAAAAATGATACAGGTGGAGGGCTCAATGTAATTAATATTTAAATTACAGAGCCAATTATAAAATAAAATAAAATTCGAAGTTCAAAATCGTTGTATGATCATTTCTACATGAAATCCCTAACAGAGATGAAATGTGAAATCTCTCTTAGGGATTTCATGTAGAAATGATCATACAACGATTTTGAACTTCGAAATTTATTTTATATACACGCACACACGCACACACACACACACACACACACACACACATATATATATATATATATATATCCCAGAGGTAGAATCGCCGACTGAGGCCAATTCGGGCGGGTTTCAATCCTGGGTTAAAAAGCAATCGGAGTCTAACCGTACTGATGAGCTGTGATACAGCGAAACAGATCTTTCTGCGGATGACTATATATATATATATATATATATATATATATATATTAACAAATATACATATTAACACCAGTAATATATATATTTATATATATATGTGGGGGGGACGTGGCGCAATGGTTAGCAAGCTTGTCTCACTAGAAGCTGTTACAACTGAGTAGTGAATTCGGTTCTCACTGGGTACCCCATACTTTCGGCCTGGTGCCACATCTGAGCGTGTGTTTTTGTAGACTTTTGTTTCGCGCTCGTTAAATTTCAAAATATTATTAGTTTTTATGGGTAAATTTTCGCTCGAAGAACTACACTCGCGTTTCTTTTTTATATGCCGTGTCCTTTCAAGACATGAACGGTTACGGCACCCCACCGCTTCTCTTGCTCTAAGTAGACTTTGAATTTTGCCATCCGTATTCTACATGAATTTTAAGATGGCAAAAGAAAGTTATCGATTGTTGGTTTTGTTTTTACATGCCTTATACTGGCATTTGTGATTCCGAGAAAGTAGTGGCCGTTCTTGTTACTTAGCTTGTTCAACTTCAAGCAGAGTTAATCAAGACCAGGAGATAACGAACTGATTCAATCGAGACAGAAAAGAGAATAATTTGTTTCTTTGCATTTCTGAGAATGTTTCCAAAGATTATCCTGCAGGCTAGGATCACTCGTGTTTTTTTTTAATCTTAAATTACGTAATTTGCGTAGCATAGTTTAATTAACATTTTGTGTATTTCCAATTTTTAATTGTAAATAAGAATGCACATGTTTATGCAATTGTATATGATTTCCTCCACGATATCTAACAGCATACTGAATCACAAAAGACATATTACATAAACACACAGACACACACACACACACACGCACACACACACGCATATATATATATATATATATATATATATATATATATAGAGAGAGAGAGAGAGAGAGAGAGAAAGACAGACAGACAGAAAAACACTGTGGAGTAATAGATAGCGGCTCGGATTAAACAATCAGAGAGCCGAGTTCGAATTCCAGTCAAGTTCATTACAATTCACTT
This sequence comes from Ascarosepion bandense, assembly GCA_037127315.1. Taxonomy (NCBI): domain Eukaryota; kingdom Metazoa; phylum Mollusca; class Cephalopoda; order Sepiida; family Sepiidae; genus Ascarosepion; species Ascarosepion bandense. Next base: position 2,953,792 of record JBBBDQ010000299.1, on the reverse strand, counting down.
AAGTTAGATCTATCTATCGCCCGGTTCACACTCCACCCACGTCTATTGAACAGGTTAAGAGGCTCATCTCTTGTTCCCTGTTTAGGATGTGGTTTCCGGCTTTCTCTTTTCCAATCTTCTCACTTTGTTTTTTTTTTTCAATTGGTGTAGATAGATCTATCTATCGCCCGGTTCACACTCCACCCACGTCTATTGAACAGGTGAAGAGGCTCATCCCTTGTTCCCTGTTTAGGATGTGGTTTCCGACTTTCTCTTTTTCAATCTTCTCACTTTGATTTTTTTTCAATTGGAGTAGATAGATCTATCTATCGCCCGGTTCACACTCCACCCATGTCTATTGAACAGGTTAAGAGGCTCATCTCTTGTTCCCTGTTTAGGATGCGGTTTCCGACTTTCTCTTTCAAATCTTCTCACTTTGTTTTTTTTTTCAATTGGAGTAGATAGAGCTATCTATCGCCCGGTTCACACTCCACCCACGTCTATTGAACAGGTTAAGAGGCTCATCCCTTGTTCCCTGTTTAGGATGTGGTTTCCGGCTTTCTCTTTTTCAGTCTTTTCACTATTACGTAGCCCCCTGCACATCAGTGGCGTTTCCGCCTTGCTCGGGGTGATACGATTAAAAAAAAAACCTTGGGAAAGGTATTAAGTCATCTCTTCACTTCTGAATAGTAGAATACACTGGGTCTTATAGCCTGTTTGATTTAAAATCAAACTTGCAAATTATGGGGCACCTCGCCGTTGTTAGTAAGCTCGTCTCGCTAGAAATCATTATAACTGAGTAGTGAGTTCGATCCTCACTGCCTCCCACCTACTTTCGGCCGCATGTCAAGTCTAAGCTACGCTTAGAATATCACCTTTCTCCAGGTTTGGGGGTTGGGCGCAGGACTAACACCCTTTCCCCATAAAAAACAGTTTGTTACGGAAACAACAAAAAACTCTGCCCTACACACCATTGTGTGTAAAGGTTTTTTTTTTTTGCAAATTATGACATACGAGTGAGAGAGGATTATATATATATATATATATTTAAATAAATTGTTGGAAGTACAAAATTTTATACTAGCAAAAAACAAAGTAAATTTCATACTTACAGGCATTTTAAAGATGGAAGAATAAAAAATAAAACACACGGAAAATGACGGGCCGGTTTCAATCCCAAGCTTCATCAGGGTCAACTGGGAATTTTAATCCATCATTATTTTAAAATATTTAGAACTGAAGATGAACATGTGTAGGGGGAAGAAAAAGTAAGGAGGGGCAGGCATTAAATGGTAATTACGTGGAGTCCAAGCAAATAAACAATCTTGCTGCTTACAGAGAGATGGAATCCTAGATTTAATATATGACTCCAGTTCCTGTAAGTTAAACATTCAGTGTGAACCAGAACCCGGAGTGGTAATATCTGGTAGAATTCCATCTATGGGTTAAATAGTTTGCCTGTGTGCGCGTGTTTGTTAGGTGAATACACTGCATGAGTGTTTGTGTGCCCGTGTGAGACGGCCATGTAAATATGTACTGTGAGTGTGGAGTACCTGTGTCATGTGTATGTCTATGTGTACATGTGTGGGAGGGGGGCTTTCGAAGCCTGTGCAAAGTCATCATGGGCGCTCCCAAGCCACCAGCCCTCATACAAGAGAAAGAAAACCCTGACATCAAAAACCCCTTATATATATTTTGATGTCCAGCGTGCACTAGCCAATCTATTTACGGCCCCGTGGAGGTCAAACTCCTTGAGATCATATACATGCGATCATCGCAAACATCTAATGCGTGGCACACAGTGCACTTGTATGGGTCATTTTGTTTTGAGAGAGCGTGCTGTGTGCCTCACAAGCAACTGACCCCTTGAAACAAGTTTTAGGGCAGGTTGATGAGAAGCTTAAATTACTAGTTCAATTACTTCGGAAGTAAATGCAATTTATGCTTAAATGACAAAATTAGAAAAACTAGCCAACTATTAAACGAGAGAAACGAAGTCATCTTTAAATGCCGCCGTAAAATAAATTTAAATTACCTTTTTTAAGATTACCCTACTTTATCATACTTACGGGTTCAGTTTCATTTTGTGTTGATCATTCGTTAGTAATTTTTGCGGATTGAGGAATTTGAGGTTGAAATTCGCTATGTATTTGATGTATATGCCTGTATATTAGTACAGTTACTTTTTATTCTCTATGTAATTGAATGTAGATATTTGGATATTTGTGTACATATGTGTTAATACTGGAATTCAAAGGATCTCACTCTATAACAATTGTAAATTTCCTTTCTTTTTGTGTAAATTATCTTTAGGTAATTTTGCCTATTGAAGATAATATTTATGCCTGTATATGAGTATAACTTCTTTGGAATATGTATGTAATTGAATGTAGGACCTTTTTGTGTGTATATGTGAAATTTGTTTGAGTACTGGTGTATATATGTGTATGTATTAATTTTGTGTACACGCATGTATACCTGGTATTCAAAGGAGGATATGTGTGTATCAATATCATAGCGTATATATCTACAAGATATTTGTATTCTTATATATATATATATATATATATATATATATATATATATATATATATATCGAGAGGTAAGTTCTTTAATTTTTATCTATCTATCTATCTATCTATCTATCTATCTATCTATCTGTCTCTCTCTCTCTCTCTCTCTATATATATATATATATAATGTATCGAGGCAGCAAATAATTTTCTAAACATATACTGTTAAATATAAACGATGTATTCAAATGCAATGTAATATGTTATGACCGGTCATAACATATTACATTGCTATCACGCGGTGTGACGTCATAGAACCGCATTGCAAATTTTCGAACTGCTTTTGTTGTTTTTGGTAACTATTGCCGTTGCCTAGTGGAGTTTTATGTCAACACAAAATAAAATCGTCGGTGATGGTGGATGTTATTGTGTTAACGTCTTGGTGACCTCTCTGAAGATGGCTCATGTGAACCGAAACCTTAGAAACAAATTAATAAAAAATTATCCAAATGTTGGAGAATTTTTGTCTTTATTTTCAACTGAAATCAAAGCCAATATACGACGTTTAGAACGGCTCATGATAAAACACAATAGACATTCACTCTCTTATATATATATATATATATATATATATATATATATATATTAATCATATCACCCCAAGCAAGGCGAAAACGCCACGGATTCGCAGGGGGCTACGTAAGATTAAAAAGATTGGAAAAAAGGAAAGCCGGAAACCACATCCTAAACAGGAAACAAGGGATGAGCCTCTTCACCTGTTCAATAGATTTGGGTGGAGTGTGAACCGGGCGATAGTTTAGTCTATCTACTCCAATTGAAAAAAAAATAAATTAAAAAGAAATAGAGTGAAAAGATTGGAAAAGAGAAAAACCGGAAACCACATCCTAAACAGGTAACAAGGGATGAGCCTCTTCACCTGTTCAATAGACGTGGGTGGAGTGTGAAACCGGGCGATAGTTTAGTCTATCTACTCCAATTATATATATATATATACACGCGACTCTCCTGTCATTTTCGACGTATGAAGGTCAAGCAGCTCCGTTCTCAGAAGCAACCTTTTTTGGACTACCCGTACATATCATTTAATTTTAGTGTAGAAGAAACAACCGCACTTTTTGGAAGAGCCGAATACAGAGAACCCAAAGTCTACAAACGACCCGCTTCTGGTTTTGACTTCAAAGTTGTCCTTCTCCCAGACAGTTTGCCACCCAGAAAGTTCGTTTATCAGCCAAGGAAAATGAAAACTCAAACAGAAACTTCGTTCAGAGGGCCACAGTCATTAAATGCATATTACATCTCACTAAAAATCAAAACAAAAATAAACAGTAATGTAAGATTGAGGGTTGCGTTTTAACAAATGTGGAAAACTCTCACAAATCTTAATTCAAGAAGGATTCGGATTTGAATTTTTCTTTTATTCTACAGGCTATTTCAAATATAAATCCAAAATGTAATTTATGGGGGTGGATGAAATGGATTGATACTTTTCTTGCGTTTTTCTGCGCATTAGTGAATGAAAGAACATCTTACTAGAATTCCAACTCGACACTCCGATTTCTCGTTCCAAATCGCTACCATTACACCACCTGCACATCCACATTCAAGAAGCCTACCAATGATACACACTTATGAAATCTCAAAGGCTTCTTATGTGATCAACATTATTAGTCATTTTTATTTTCTCTAATTTTTAGAAAACTAATGAAATGATTCCTGGAATTTTTTACGTTATTAACGTTTCAGATATTTACATAATATTTTTATAGATTATAATAGGCAATATGTTAAATCTTTGATGTGGCCAAAGAAAATGACAGAAGGGACCCGTGTATATATATATATATATATATATATATATATATATATATATAAAGAGAGAGAGAGAGAGAGAGAGAGAGAGTGAGAGAGAGAGAGAGAAACAGACAGGCAGACAGAGAGAGACAGAGACAGAGACACAGACACAGACAGACAGACAGGCAGATTGAGAAAGAGAAGATAGATAGACACTTTGAGATTTGAAAAAGAAATCACTCGACCGGCGAAGGAAAATTTATTCGCCCTGAAATCATTTTACTCGACCGACTCAATTTTCGTAATAGCCGCCTTACGTAAACATAGCGTGAAACGCTGACGGAAAACAAAAAGTGAAATTTTAATTAAAATTTCGAGCGTGTTAGAAAGGATTTGAATTTTTTTTTTCAAATAATCACAACAAAATTTGATTTTTCCTCTTAATAATAGCATAAACATTTTCATGATAAAACTTTGCTTTTATTAACTTTGAGCCCTTTTGACATCTTGATATGTTTTTTTGTTTTTGTTTTTTCTTGGCAACTGAGTGGAGGTACCTAATTTCGTAGTTTCTTTCTTCTGTTTGACTACAACCTTCATCTCATAGATAATAAAAAATTAGAAATCTGATTTTCTCAACGATTTTTTATAAACAAAATTACTTTTGTAATTTGTTTTTCGGTGCGTGGTTGAAAGAAGTATGCATATTGCTTTTTCTTTCTTTCAAATGTTCGTTTTGATTTTTTGTAAGCGTGGAGAAAATATAGATGTTGAGTCAAGGACAATATTTTTCCAAATGAGTTTCTAAAAATCTGTGAACGTCTTTATTCTGGGCGACAGAGACATTTTGGCTCCACTCTGGAAGCATTAATTAAACGAATGTTTACACTGACCGGAACGATAAAAGCGCAACCAAAGAGTTCAATAATGTCATTGTTGGTCATTCTAAGTCTTTTGTGAATATCCGATGGCATGCTTCTTGGTTGTAAACGAATCAGATTTTCTATTTCTATATTTGAAGAGACACGTTTCATTGTGAGATTTTGAATCGTCCGCGGGCGAGTAAAGCAATGAACTTTAATCGACCAATTAAGTCTTTAATCGACTGAGTCGATCGGGCGAATGAAATCTCAAAGGCTTCTTATGTGATCAACATTATTAGTCATTTTTATTTTCTCTAATTTTTAGAAAACTAATGAAATGATTCCTGGAATTTTTTGCGTTATTAATGTTTCAGATATTTACATATTTTTATAGATTATAATAGGCAATATGTTAAATCTTTGATGTGGCAAAAGATTTATGAATTTTATCCAAAGTTCACATTATTAGCTAGATTGCTAAAATTTCAAGAAATAAAAATTTGGAATTATAATTATAAAATTGCGCGCAAATTTTACAGCGACAAAAGATCCTGTGTAATGACAAAAAAGTCAATATTAATATGAAATGTATGCTGTATGATGTGAAACCAGTTTGAGAAATACGCTCATTAATTATGTATGCATTAACATTTCTTTATATTAAACAAATTGCACAACTTCAAGAGTAGCATTCTAAAGTTCATCTTTGCTGGTAAATTTTCGTTTACCAATGTATGCTGTATGATGTGAAACCAGTTTGAGAAATACGCTCATTAATTATGTATGCATTAACATTTCTTTATATTAAACAAATTGCACAACTTCAAGAGTAGCATTCTAAAGTTCATCTTTGCTGGTAAATTTTCGTTTACCAATGTATGCTGTATGATGTGAAACCAGTTTGAGAAATACGCTCATTAATTATGTATGCATTAACATTTCTTTATATTAAACAAATTGCACAACTTCAAGAGTAGCATTCTAAAGTTCATCTTTGCTGGTAAATTTTCGTTTACCAATGTATGCTGTATGATGTGAAACCAGTTTGAGAAATACGCTCATTAATTATGTATGCATTAACATTTCTTTATATTAAACAAATTGCACAACATCAAGAGTAGCATTCTAAAGTTCATCTTTGCTGGTAAATTTTCGTTTACCAATGTATGCTGTATGATGTGAAACCAGTTTGAGAAATACGCTCATTAATTATGTATGCATTAACATTTCTTTATATTAAACAAATTGCACAACTTCAAGAGTAGCATTCTAAAGTTCATCTTTGCTGGTAAATTTTCGTTTACCAATGTAAATCTTTCTCTTCAGAATGCTCCACATTTTTTAATTGGTTTAAAGTCAGACGGAAAGTGCGACGCAGAGATCCGAAGGCGAATTGGCATGGCAAAGGACGCGTTCCAGGAGGTGAGTGAAGTATTAAAACACAGGAAACTTTCACTAGAAACAAAGATGTGAGTACTAGATTGCTATGTGATATCAGTTCTTCAATATGAAGGAAAAACTTGAAGCAGATGAAAAGGGGTTCTACAGAAGGATGCTGCTGATATCGTGGGCCGAGCATGTGAGCAATGATGAGGTTTTGGAATGGATGGAAACAAAAAGGAAATTAATATTGAGCATCAGGAAGAGACATATAAAGTTCCAGGGATATGCAATGAGGAAGGACGGCTTGGAGAACCTGATACTAACAGGCCAGATAGAGTTAAAAAGAGACGGAAGAAAGAAGCGGATAATATATTTGAAGGGCCTGAGCAGGTGGATAGCACAACAGGGGTTGCGTGATGTTGCAGGATAAAGTGTGCTCAGAGCCACCATGAATAGGGAGACGCGGAAGGCCATGATTGCCTACGTCCTGAAAGGGCAAGGCACATACAAGAAGAAGAAGAAGAAGAAGAAGAAGAAGAAGAAGAAAGTCAGGAGAATAAGCCTTTAATTTTATTAAACGGTTGATTTCAAAACAGTTTTATTCAGATACTTATTAAATTACTTTGCCGAGTGTGATGGAGCATTGTTGTGAATAAAAATTATCTTTCTTAAAGTTTCCTTTTTGAAACAAGGCTTTACATGTGCCTTCAAAAAACAACGTACGTCCGAGATGTCATTTGGGACATACATGCAGTTCTAAACTTTACCACCAAACGTCCAGCATGCTATCTCCTATTTGTTGACATCTCAAACAGCCAACCAGTCTTTTCTCACGTCGTCTGAGCCAACGGTCTCCGTGTATTCTCTTATCCATTTAAATCAATTTCTTTTACAGAAACCTTTTAAAGAATATCTGTGACTGAACTCATTTTTTGCACTTGATTAAGACGCAACGTCTTATGTTTGTCCATTTTTCCTTACTACTAAACACCTAAAAACTTCATAGCTTGACAAAAGCAGATTCTTTAAAACTTTTCATTGGTACAAGACACAGTTCATTGAGATAAATCATCAATTTATCAAATGTTATATCAAAAATGTCTAGGATCTACAACTGTTGCTTTATTGTTCAGTAGTATCATACAAAACTTTCACAAAGAAGAGAGTGCTGGATTGCTATGTGATGTCAGTTCTTCAATATGGCAGTGAATGTTGGACAATACCAACAAAGATGACGGGAAAACTTGAAGCAGCTGAAATGTGGTTCTACAGAAGGATGCTGCAAATATCGTGGACCGAGCAGGTGAGAAATGACGAGGTGTTGGAAAGAATGGAAACGAAAAGGAAATTAATATTGAGCATCAGGAAGAGACAACTGAAGTTTCTGGGACATGCAATGAGGAAGGAGGAAATCTGATAGTAACAGGCCAGATAGAGGGAAAAAGAGACAGAGGAAAACAGCGGAGAACATATTTGAAGGGCCTGAGCAGATGTATTACAGAATTGGGACTGCGAGACGTTACGGGAGAAAGCGTGCTAAGAGACACCAGGGATAGGGAGACGTGGAGGGCCATGATTGTCTACGTCCGGAAAGGACAAGGCACATAGAAGAAGAAGAAGAAGAAGAAGAAGAAGAAGAAGAATCATACAATCATTTTCAAAATTCATTTTTAGCGTTATTTTAACTTTTGCATTTTAAAGTTTAAAACTCGCAAAATGTCTATTAATTTTCAGTTTTGACATCCGTGAAATATTAAATAAATATCTGGCATTTGTTTAAATCTGCTCAGGATGAACCGTCTTTCATCTTCAGTGTGCAACTAAATATTGCCTTTAGTCAGAATATAAATCTTTGTCCTCCAACTAGAATTTATTTCATATCGGCAAAAAATGAAATGTCTAATGATAAGAAGTACAATGTCTATATAATGTTATCGACATTTTTATAAGAAGATAAGACTAAGATAATATCAGTGTTACAGTTTCCTATCAAAGACCAAGCAATTTGACAGGTGAAAACATTCTACAGAAGGCAGGGGCACCTCGAAGTTGTGTAATGGTTAGTGAGCATCTCTTTCTAGATCACTTACGACTGATTAGTGAGTTCGATCATCACTGGATGTCTCACGATTTCGGCCTTGTGCCACATCTAAGCTAAGCTTAACAAATCACTATACTAAGCAAAGTAGATGAAGGAACTGAAACACAGAAATCTTTAACTGATGTGAATAAATTTTCTCAAATTTTCAGTCATATATAAATATTATCATATTTCAATTTATAAATTTAATTGTATATTACAGTATTAAAATTATTCGTCCTGATCTTTGTTGCCATTTCTACGACGTTTCGTCCGTTGTACGCTCCGGCCTTCTTCAGGTGCTAGGAATTTCGAACAGAACCATTTTATTACAATCAGTGGGGTATATAATCTTCATTCTTTGCCTAGTAGTGCCTCTTTTGGTAGTCAGAAGTTATCTCCCTCTAACCCTGTAAGTTACATGTTCACTACTGCTGTATCCTGGTATTGAACTCACAATTTCAGTCAAGTCACAGGAACTAACTAACGTCTATATCCAAAAAGATGAAGACAATAGTCCGAATAATGTAAATACTGTAAATATTACACTATCGGCCATAATTAGTAGGCCACCCCACGTTTTTTTAAATTATGTATTTCATACTATTTTTAGTCAAGTGGATAATTCTAAATGAAATTAGAACGGTTCTTTTGTTAATACTGCACCAAATGAACTGTTCTGGTGTCCAGTTTTTGTGCTCTCTTCCCCATGCTAGTCTCGTCTTATTGACTGGCCGAAGCAAAGGCTCCCTGGTTGCATTGTAAAATTTTGCAAAGTAATAATAACAAAAGAACCACTCTATTTTTATTTACAAATTATCCACTTGGCAATAAATGCTAAAAAGAGTATGAAATACATCAGTTTTTTAATGGGTTGACCTAATATCTATGGCCGGTAGTGTACCTCATCTCAGAAATATAGACAAATATTAATTGTATATTGTTTTACACAAAAAGGTTTTTAGCATCTATTTCATATTCAAACAAGTTAAATAACTTTACAAAATGCTGGAAGAAGATTGTATCACTGACTTGTGATAGACTAGACTCAGCCGAATTAATAACTGATATTGTCAACTGATATTTCTTTTTAAATTTCGGGAACAAACAATTGTAAACATGTTTTCGGCAGTTCGTTCTTCTTAGCATATACAACCTTTCTAAAGCAAATTTTTTCTAACACAAAGAGATTTTAAGTCAATATTTATGATTTCATTTTATGGGTTTAGCTATTCTAGCAAGGATAAGAAAAAAATCATTAATCCAGACGACAAACATTATTTTCCCGCGCAGTGTTTAGATTGTTGCTAGACGAAAATTATTCTCTTGTGCGTATTTCAAATATCAAACTTGGCTCTAAATTCAGATATCTATCTTGAAACCACTGGATTCTTCACTACTGTAAATATTTATTCATGGGAATTGTGAAAGAATAAGGAATAAGGACTCATCACAGAGTTCGACTGAATCCTAATGAATAATATAAAATTTGGATGAATTAACTTTGATAACATTGACATGATCTGTTATTCCTAACTATATCAGCCGTTGGTTGCCACTGTTTGGTACATGTTAACTTTCAATTTGCCTTCCATTAGTATTTCTAAAACCTTTAAATAATAACATAGAAAAAACGATAATAATTTAAATCGAAAAAGTTGAGAATTCCTTTGTAGCCTGACAGTTATCACCTGGATTTTGATATAATATTCGATCAATTTGTTTAATGGAAAAAGTGTTCTATTAGGTGCATTTACAAGAGGAATGATGATACTGAAAAATAAGTTGTTGTACAAAATAAATGCTTGTTCACCATCACCTACAGGCATATTCATATACCTTTGTATTCGAATACAAATTATTATACAAGTTCCGCTCGATTTAAATAAAAATTAAAGACTTATTACATCTGGCGGCTCGACTGCAGCCACTTCCCCATCGTCGAAATGTGGCCTCCCTTTGTCTGCTCTATAAGTACTTTCATGGCTTCTGCTCAGATGAACTTAAGTCACTGATGCCTCCTCAACAGGTGTTTACTCGTGCAACCAGACTGGCATCTGGGTCCCACCCATTCACAGTCAGGTTAGCCAAATGCAGACGACAATTCTACTCCTGCAGCTTCTTCTCTCGCACTTCCCGCCTGTGGAACTCGCTCCCGTATTCTTGCTTTCCTGACGGCTACAACCTCCAGAAATTTAAATGTAAAGTCAATACTCATCTACTAAGCACTGGACTCTATCTCTCTCCCCACCCCAGTATAACCTTCTCTTTCTCTCCACCTATGTATCTGTCATCACACCTGCTTTCTCAGCTTTCTATTGTTCCTTTCTAACTAGTTTGTACTCCTCACTCTTCTCTAATTAATCTTTTTATACTTATGTAGCCCCCTGCACATCAGTGGCGTTTCCGCCTTGCTCGGGGTGAGATGATTAAAAAAAACAAAAAACAAAAACAAAAAAAAACAAGTTATCTTCTAAAGCATAAATAATGTTACATGGTTCAATGATATTTGTTTAATAGTTGAAAGTTAAAAGAGATACAATTTGAGTTAATTGGTATGAATTAAGGAATCCAGAAAAAAAGAAAGGCCAAGGAAATTGCTACTAGTAACATGCAAACAGTAAAGCCACGGATATCCCCCCCCACACACACCCAACCCAAAAGCCTTCGTTCTATGTGCTTAATTTGTGTAAAAAGCCATCATTTCAATCACTCGGGAAAAGGATTCTCGCCATAGGCTTCCCGGAGTTCTTCAGGGGTCACAAGAAGACTGGGAGTGGGATGTTATTTAATGCAGAATTCCTTACAATAGATCTCTTTATGTTTCCAAACAGGTTGTGATGGCACAAACTGGTTTCCCCTAAAATGCAACTGGTTGCAATTGATTGAAAAGGACGGGGGTTTATCTATTTGTACTTTCGCTCAAACTTTATTAGTCCCCGAATTATTCGTTGCAGGCACTCACATATTCGCGTTTATATATTTAATTATGTCTTTATAAGGGAGTGAATTAGAAGCCTTCTCATGAAGCAACGGTTTGCAAATACGTATTCTACAATGAGTTCGATCCTCTATAGTGGACCATAATATATTAACTACAACCAGACCTGATGTATTTGACAACATAAAACATACATAATATGCGAACCCGATTTCAGAAGAGAATATTCAAAGAAAAGACTTTTTAGTATGTTTTACTAATTTTGTGGTACAGTGGATATCGTAACTTCAAATGAGGAATTGTACGATGTTCGCTTCGTGGAGTGTGCTTATAAACAACAATCTAAAATAAATGAAATATGGCACGAAAGCACAAACATAGAATAAAGATTATTATTAAAACTACAACCAATGGCCGGCGAGACTAGCATGATAATACTATAAATATTTACTCTACTCCCCCATTGGGCGAGATGTGACCTTACGTCTTTTTTAACGTGGGGAGCCCGACCGCGTACAGATGGGCGAAGGAACAAAAATTCACCAAGCCCCCTCAACTACAGGTTGAGCTGGCCCCGGTGACGAGCACCTGGTCCACCCTCTGCTGCAATGGGGTGACGCAGCTGCGGGACACTGTTCCGGGACCGAGCATCTACTCAGTATAATTTTTCTGAGATGCAACCCTGTCCTCGCGGACGGAGCTACAACTAAGCCGCTCTCTGTCTTCGAGGGCAGAGACACAACTGAGAGATGATTAAAGATCCTCACTTAAACAAGGTAAGTATCATAGTATATGATAATACTATACTAAAAGTGGATACTGGCCTAGTTAGGATCTCCTTCATAAAGAAATTACTAAGTTTGGCACGAAGTTTTAAATCAGTTGTTATTATTACGTTGTTATTATTATGTTATGTTTGTTATTATGTTGTCATTATTATGTTTTTATTATTATGTTGTTATTATTATGTTGGAATTATTATGAAATGTTTGTTATTATTATGTTGTTATTATTATATTTGTTATTTTTATGTTGTTATTTTTATGTTGTTATTATTAGGTTGTTATTATTATGTGGTTATTATTATGTTCGTTATTATTATGTTGTTACTATTGTTGTTATTATTATTCTGTTTGTTATTATTATTATATTATTATGTTATTATTATTATGTTATGTTTGCTATTATTTCGTTATTATTATGTTTGTTATTATAAAGGTGTTACTATTGTTGTTATTATTATGTTATGTTTGTTATTATGATGTTGTTATTATTATGTTGTTATTATTATGTGGTTATTATTATGTTTGTTATTATTACGTTGTTACTATTGTTGTTATTATTATGCTATGTTTATTATTATTATTATATTATTATTATGTTATTATTATTATGTTATGTTTGTTATTTCGTTATTATTATATTTGTTATTATAAAGGTGTTACTATTGTTGTTATTATTATGTTATGTTTGTTATTATGATGTTGTTATTATTATGTTGGTCATTATTATTTTGTTATTATTATGTTTTTATTATTAGGTTATGTTTGTTATTATTATGTTGTCATTATTATGTTTATTTCGTTCAAAAGACTTATAAATTCACAGTAAATAAACTACGCTTTGATGCAAGATGATATTACTCACTATCTCATGGTATATTAGCGAGGGTATATTTTTATATTTGTTAAAAGAAAAACCTCTAAAAAAGTTTCATTTGTGGAGCGTACCTGGCTTTATCACGCTAACCAGTCTTTCAACATGTGCGCAAACTTAGATGTTCGTTTGGGAACCCTCATTGTGTAAAACTTGTTAGTGTGTTGCTCTCGTATTAACTGAGAATTTTGTATCGATTCGACATTCTTTTAGAGTTGAGTTAGTTTAAGAAATATTTGAGAACCAACTTTGATACAACGAACAGCCAAGATCGAATCCACGTCACACCTTCATACGCGCAAATACAATTGGGAAGGTATTAAACTGTCTCTTCTCTCCAGTTATGGGTTGAATAATAGAACAGATTGTGTTCTGTAGTCTTGGCTGGCAACCAATCTACCACAGAAAGCAATGTCCACCTGCTGCGGGATAATCTTCTGCCCAGTCAGTCATGTTTCTTTCGAGACATGATCGCCCAAAGCATGTATCACGTATGGCACTTAACGGACTGAATGAAATCACTATTCTATTGTATAAACTTTTTAAAGGAGGCCTAGTGATTGATCTCATTTTTTGCACTTGATTAAGACGCAACGTCTTATGTTTGTCGATTCTTCCTTACTACTAAACACCTAAAAACTTCATAGCTTGACAAAAGCAGGTTCTTTAAAACTTTTTCATTGGTACAAGACACAGTTCATTGAGATAAATCATCAATTTATCAAATGTTATATCAAAGATGTCTAGGATCTACAACTGTTGCTTTATTGTTCAGTAGTATCATACAAAACTTTCACAAAGAAGAGAGTGCTGGATTGCTATGTGATGTCAGTTCTTCAATATGGCAGTGAATGTTGGACAATACCAACAAAGATGACGGGAAAACTTGAAGCAGCTGAAATGTGGTTCTACAGAAGGATGCTGCAAATATCGTGGACCGAGCAGGTGAGAAATGACGAGGTGTTGGAAAGAATGGAAACGAAAAGGAAATTAATATTGAGCATCAGGAAGAGACAGCTGAAGTTTCTGGGACATGCAATGAGGAAGGAGGAAATCTGATAGTAACAGGCCAGATAGAGGGAAAAAGAGACAGAGGAAAACAGCGGAGAACATATTTGAAGGGCCTGAGCAGATGTATTACAGAATTGGGACTGCGAGACATTACGGGTGAAAGCGTGCTAAAGCCACCAGGGATAGGGAGACGTGGAGGGCCATGATTGCGTACGTCCTGAAAGGACAAGGCACATAGAAGAAGAAGAAGAAGAAGAAGAAGAAGAAGAAGAAGAAGAAGAAGAAGGAAGAAGAAGAAGAAGAAGAAGAAGAAGAATCATACAATCATTTTTAAAATTCATTTTTAGCGTTATATTAACTTTTGCATTTTAAAGTTTAAAACTCGCAAAATGTCTATTAATTTTCAATTTCGAAATCTGTGAAATTTCAAATAAATATCTGCCATTTGTTTAAATCTGCACAGGACGAACCGTCTTTCATCCTCATTTTTAAAGCAAAATTGGATTATAAGAAACGAATAACAATAATACACATTTCTTGTAAGTAATTTAAAAAGTGCAAAGATAGAAAACATTTTAAAAATATTTTTCGCACATGATTTTAGTTTAATATATTTGTTTTAATGCTATATATACAGTACACAAAGCCAATAAATATTTTAAATAAAACAGTTACTGGAATTGTTGAAATGAGTAAATCATGATCTCATATGCTAATGAATAAATATCAGTAAAACGAAAACATTCGCAAATTGATTGGGATTCGCTAAACCCATATAAACACCGTGGCGGACAGACATAATCTCGCTGATGACCTTGAACGGGATCTACACTCTGTGGTGAACTGGAGCAAGAAGTGGCTTGTCAACTTCAATTCGTCTAAGACCAAGCTGTTGTCTGTCAACAATTACAGGCAATCTCTCCTGCCTCCCATAAGTATGGACCAAGCGATTCTCCCTGAGAGCAATACACTACGCCTCCTCGGCCTTACCCTGTCCTCAGACCTCAAGTGGAACCACTATATTGAATCCATAGCAAAATCTACTGCTAAGAAGGTTGGGTCACTATGTCGATCAGGATGTTTTTTTTCCGCCTGAATCCATCCTGCATATATACAAGTCAACCATCCGTTCGTGCATGGAGTACTGCTGCCATTTATGGTCAGGCGCCCCTGCCGTTCTCCTCAGTGTTCTTGACAGGCTCCAAAGGAGAGTCTGTAATGTGATAGGTACTGATCTGGCGGCTCGACTGCAGCCACTTCCCCATCGTCGAAATGTGGCCTCCCTTTGTCTGTTCTATAAATACTTTCATGGCATCTGCTCCAACGAACTTAAGTCACTGGTGCCTCCTCAACAGGTGTTTACTAGTGCAACCAGACTGGCAACTGGGTCCCACCCATTCACAGTCAGGTTAGCCAAATGCAGACGACAATTCTACTCCTGCAGCTTCTTCTCTCGCACTTTCCGCCTGTGGAACTCGCTCCCGTATTCTTGCTTTCCTGACGGCTACAACCTCCAGAAATTTAAATGCAAAGTCAATACTCATCTACTAACCACTGAACACTAGCTCTCTCCCCACCCCTGTATAACCTTCCTTTTCTCTCCAGCTATGTAATGTCATCGCACCTGCATTCTCAGCTTTCTATTGCTCCTTTCTAACTAGTTTGTACTCCTCACTCTTTTCTAATTAATCTTTTTACAGTTATGTAGCCCCCCGCACATCAGTGGCATTTCTGCCTTGCTCGGGGGTGAAATGATTAAAAAAAAACAAAAACATCATGTTTCTAACCCTGTTGAGCATGTTTTAGTTTCTATGACAATCAAATAAAAAATTTACAACATTTGCCTGATCTAAAAGGGAAAGACTGGAAAATTAAAAATTAAAACCATTCTTACAGTAAATTATTCCTTTCATGCTAACCAACGTTTCTATCCGCAAGCAATCAAATTTCTCTAAAAGTAAACCTGGGAAAATATTCAGATTTAAATTTATATAAGTGCGGACATTATTGTACGACTTGTTTTTGCTTGTAGAGTTAGTTATCAAGGAAAGAGCAGGTGTTAAAGTTCACCGTGGGTAAGCAGCCTCCACCCATTTCATGTTACATAACTTCTAGTAAGATAGCAAAACAAGGCATTTTGTTTTTCCCACCGATATGTAATTCTATTTGAAAACAAACGTATCTTGTAATAACCTTAATATTTGAAACGGTTGTATATATGATATTTTTGAGAGGATTTCAAGGGTAAATATAAATGTTAAATCATGAAATCAAATGCACAGATCTATTTTCTTGGCTGAAGGAATTTGCCTATAGTAAAATTCAAAAGACAATTTTGAATATTTGCTTTCAAAGCTCGTGTGAGATTGCAATTCAGGATATTATTTTTGCAGAATTTTATTCGTTAGCAGTTTGTTTATTTATATATTTGTGGAATTAAAAAGACCACAGTGGTTTATATAGCTTCTTCGCAAACACGTACGTTTATACATACACTTAAACAGGGTCACATAAACATGACCTCTACTTCCATCTCCATGAATCTATTTGTCATTGTTTCTCTGGTGTAACAATACTTGTAAAATTAAGAAGACATAAATACACATATAATGAAATAAAAAAGAATACATATTTTCAATATATATATACACTACCTGCCATAATTATTAGGCCACCCCAATTTTTAAAAAGAAATGATGTATTCAATACTATTTTTAGTATTTATGTCCAATTGAAATGAAAATAGAATGGTTCTTTTGTTATTATTACTTTGCAAAATTTTACAAGGCAAATAGCGACAATTTAACCATCGCACCCTGTAGATTTGCTATATATATGTACATATATATATATATACACTACCTGTCATAATTATTAGACCACTCCAGTTTTTTTTAAAGAAATTATGTTATTTCATACTATTTTTAGTATTTATTGCCAAATGAAAATAGAATGGTTCTTTTGTTGTTATTACTTTGCAAAATTTTACAAGGCAAATAGCGACAATTTAACCATCGCATTCTGTAGATTTTATATATATATATATATATATATATATATATATATACACTACCTGTCATAATTATTAGGCCACCCCAGTTTTTTTTAAAGAAATTATGTTACTTCATACTATTTTTAGTATTTATTGCCAAATGAAAATAGAATGGTTCTTTTGTTATTATTACTTTGCAAAATTTTACAAGGCAAGAAAGTAAAGATGAACTCGTCCCAATCACTCTAAATTTTCTTCATTCTTTTATTGATGAAACTGCAATATTGGTAATTATTAAGTATTTATAAATTCATTTGATGCACCTGTTATTGTACGGTATTAACAAAAGAATCATTCTATTTTGATTTACAATTATTCACTTGGCAATAGATACTAAACATAGTCTATATATATATATATATATATATATATATATATATACATATTTATAAAGGAAAACTCAACCCAACATTTAAATTGGTTATAAATTACAATTCATTTCTATTTGATAAATTAGCTCATTTCATCAGACCACACTATATACGTTCCATTCGGTACAAATATTTTCCTGGAATAAATATTTCTTTAAAATGAAAAGAAAAAAAAGTAAAAAGATTTAAAAACAGAGACCTTGGCGTTATTATTTATTTCAGAAAAATATTTATACCGAATCGAATGAATATAGTGTGGTCTGAAGAAATGAGCTAATTTTGCACATAGAAATGACTTATAATTTATAACCAATCTAAATGATGTGTTGATTTTTCCTTTATAGATATCATATTGCTCTGGATAACATCCATTGAGCTCTCTATATAAATATTACACTTAATATTTTATATTAAGTTGATCTTGTTGGATTATCATCGCCGTTCACGGACTTGACATCAAAACACACACACACACACACACACACACACACACACACACACACACACACACACACACACACACATACATACAGAGATATGTATATCAGTGAATTTAGTATCATTACCATCACTTTTTTATTTTTAATGTAGACTAATATCCTATTCCTCTGGATAACATCAATTGAGCTCTTATTGCAGAAATAATACTTAATATTTTATATTAACTTGACGGACTTGACATCTATATATATATATATATATATATATATATATATATATATACTACCATACCGGCCATAAATATTAGGCAACCCCAGTTTTTAAAAGAAATGATGTATTTCATACTAGTTTTAGTATTTATTGGCAAGTGGATAATTTTAAATGAAAATAGAATGGTTCTTTTGATTTTTATTACTTTGCCAAATTTTTAAAATAGCGACAATTTACCCATCGCACCCTGTAGATTTTATATATATATATATATATACACACACACACACAACCGGCCATAATTATTAGGCCACTCCAATTTTTAAAAAGAAATGATGTATTTCATACTATTTTTAGTATTTATTTCCAAGTGGATAATTCTAAATGAAAATAGAATGGTTCTTTTGTTAATATTGATCAAATGATAATGTGCAGTTTTTCTGCTCTCTTCCCCATTTTAGTCTCTTCTTCTTCTTGGCTGGCCGAAGCAAAGTCTTCCTGGCTGCCTTGTAAAATTTTGTAAAGTAATAATAACAAAAAAACATTCTATTTTCATTTAGAATTATCCACTTGGCAATAACTACGAAAAATATTATGAAATACATCATCAAAACTGGGGTGGCCTAATATTTATGGCCGGTAGTATATATATATATATATATATATATATATATATATATATATATATATATATATATATCAGTTAATTTAGCATTATTACCATCACTGTTTTATTTTTAGGTTAGACTAGTGAAGGTTTTCATTTCTACATACATATAAACAAGTTAATACAATGCTAAAACTTTACAAAACATTTTTCACTCTATATATTTTAATATGCAGATGCATTGAAGTCGATATTTTTGCGCTCTATATTTACTTTAAATAGAAAGACAACCGATGATCGGTATTTTGCTAAATAGATAATTAACTCACTGCAAATAGATAGATAGATAGATAGATAGATAGATAGATAGATAGATAGATAGATAGATAGATAAGGAGAAGACACAGATAGATAGATAGATAGATAGATAGATAGATAGATAGATAGATAGATAGATAGATAAGAGACTGGAAAAGAGACTTGGATAGATATATATATAGATAGATAGATAGATAGATAGATAGATAGATAGATAGATAGATAGATAAGAGACTGGAAAAGAGACTTGGATAGATAGATAGATAGATAGATAGATAGATAGATAGATAGATAGATAGATAGATAGATAGGATAGATAGATAGATAGATAGATAGATAGATAGATAGATAGATAGATAGATAGATAGATAGACTGGAAAAGAGACTTGGATAGATAGATAGATAGATAGATAGATAGATAGATAGATAGATAGATAGATAGATAGATAGATAGATAGGTTTTTAATTTAACAACACAGTATGACTCATAAATCATCTCCAATTAGGAAAAGTTTCTCGCGTGATGCCTAAATCTCATACAAACGATACTAAAACAGAATTTACGTGCCTTTATGGAAACAGTGAAAAGTTTGTTTTATTGTAGTCTTATTTCTATAAAGTATGTATCTCATTACAAGACAGTAGATCAAGAGATACACTTTTACGTTTACATATTAAACCGAGTAAGTAAATAATAGATTAATATTTGTATATATCCATTCTAGATGTGTGAAATCAGTTTTTTTAATGTATAACATTATATGGGAAAAAGAAATGTGTGTGTTTAAGAGAGAAAGAGAGAGAGAGAGTGAGCGAGAGTAAAAGAGAGAGAGTGAGCGAGAGTAAGAGAGAGAGATTAAGAGAGAGAGAGAGTAAGAGAGAGAGAGAGAGTAAGAGAGAGAGAGAGAGAGAGAGAGAGAGAGAGAGAGAGAAATGAGGTATATTCCAGGGTGATTTTGGTGCAAGTTAAAATCTTCGTTTTCTTGCTTTGAAAATAGGCGCTCTTACATTTAGACAAACATTTGCACATGTCAATAACAAATACTAAGTTCTACGCAGAACTCGCGGATCATTCCTAACTAACATGATGAACAAGAGAAAGAATTATTTGAGTGAAATAAAAATGCGTGCGTGCGTGCAGCATGACAAGTAAACCTTTCGAAACATGCAAGCCTAGATTTCTATTTTTCAGGACTGAATGAATTTGACATTTTCTAAACAAGAAAATGAGATATAATAACATGAGACAAAATGAAACTGATAGACAGACAGTGAAAGATAGAGGTAGATATATAGATAATGAGTATTTATTCATTTTTTTAATAAAAGAAAAAACAAGGTAAGGAACATTTAGATAAAAAGAAAGTGGCATACAGACTGGATAGAAATTTCTGAAGAAGACTTAAATATCTGAACAGAAACGATAGAAAAATATGAAAATTTGCATTACAAAGTAAATATTAATAAAATATAAGTCAAATTAAAATTTGGGAATAAAAACAAATTAAAATCTAAAAATAGCATAATCATAAGTGTATTCATTATATATATATATATATATATATATATTGTTTATATATTGTTTAATTTCGTAATTTTTAGGTCAAAATAAAATTACACCAATGCACATTTGTATTAAAAAGTGTTCAATACAATTGTATTGTAGAACTTTAGAATAATTTATATAAATATTATTATATTTATTATATTAATTTATTATATATTGAATATGTTATATTAATTAAAATTAAGTCAAATTAAAAACTAAAAATAGCATAATTATAATAAGTGTACTCACTGAAATATTATATTATATATATATATATATATATATGTGTGTGTGTGTGTGTGTGTGTGTGTGTGTGCGTGCGTGCGTGCGTGCGTGCGTGTGTGTGTGTGTGTTGTTTAATTACTTAGTTTTTGGCCATCATAAAATTAGACGAGTGCACATTTGTATTAAAAAGTGTTCAATACAATTATATTGTAAAACCTTTGAATATTTTCCATTTGTAAACGAGCTTTTACGCGACCCAGGTCTCTACCATGAGTGGTGTC